>NW_019379526.1:361814-404782 GCF_000648655.2 Copidosoma floridanum | reverse complement strand
TTTTTTTTTTTTTTTTTTTTTTTTTTTTTTTTTTTTTTTTTTTTTTTTTTTTTTTTCATTGAGGTCTTTGGGTTGACTTTTCAATACTTTTCTTACCGATTTCCTTCGACTATTGTCGGGTTTTTTTATTTTTTTTTTATCTTTTGTTTTGTTGGTACCGAAATGGACAAGCTTACGCTTGAATCCACAGACCAATTGATCAAATCCGATTGATCGGCTTTTGCTGTAAATTCAAGGCAGATATTAGTGACAAAAGATTTTTTAAATATCCGTTGTTTAACCATCCTAATGTTGAATTGGCATTTGGAAATTGTTCGTTTATAAAGTTGGAATACTTGAACTTTTTATTGCACTTGGCTTCACTCGAGTTATACGTGTTGCTCAGAAAAATTAATAATCCTAAAGTGACAATGAAATTTAAGGAATGAGAGTACACATTGATCGCAAACTCGCCAGTCACTAGTGCCCTGTTTAGAAGTTCTTTTACATTTATTGATTCTTTATAAATACCATTATTAAACTACTAGTAATTTCAAAATTTTTGGACAACCCTTTATTATGAACGAAAAAAGATGTCTACGTATTCTAAAAATTTAATCTGTAAAATGATTACTCATTATGTAGGTATACAAATTTTTTACTGAAAAATCAATGGAATTAATTCGCTTCACTGAATCTTGAGTGAACTTTCACTGACCCATCAATTAAATCTAGATTTCTTTCTGAATTCTTGAGAGACTATTTACTACTTCTTTGCATCAAACGGCTGTATTTTAAATTACAAAAGTACCCAACCACCAACTTGAATTTGAAAATGTTTTTGCCAGAAAATCAACTTCAAAGGCATCGATTACCAATAGTTTCTTTTGGTTCAAAGCTTTGCCCACATCCTCGCAATTCTCTATTCATACCTATGCACTTAAACGCGTATATCCAAACAGAAAAAAAAAAGTGTAAAAATCGTGCCAAATATTCTTGAAATGATTTTAGTTATCGTTTTACCGTTCACTAGGTCAATTCTTTGAAATGACATCCGGAACGCGGTACATTTTATTTTACGCAAAATAAAAAAATAAATCGACAGCGTGTAATATAATGACATATTACACAAGAAAATTTTATGTGCATTCGTAAGATCTAGAATATTATAGTCTCTTATTTACGCTGCTTTATACAAGACTCTAAAAAATATTTTTCAACAAACAACACGCAAGGGTGCCCTGAGGAAAATCCAGCGCAGCAGCTTTTTTTCACCCAAAATCCCTTACCCAATTTTTCCGTTCCCACATCCAAAAAACAAAAAAACTATCAGCCAAGGCACAAAGCCGATGCAAATTCCAAGTCGAAAATAAATTCACGATAGAACGGCCGACTAGGAAATCTCTCCGAGCCCCTGTGCCGAGAAAATCTATGCAACGTCACGCACTTCCCTTTTGGGTAGGGGGAAAAAAATCGAGCCTACCGGAGCTCGAGCGCGAGGCACAAAGAAGCTTTTATCGGCGCCCGCACGATGTGTTGTTGTTGCTGCGTTTAAGAAAGGAAAAAAAATGAAAAAGGAAAACTGGGGATGAAAGGAGGTGAAAAACCAATATGCAAATGGAAACGCCTCGAAAACATATAATACTCGTACTGTGGCTGACCTACATTGATTCGCGGTCCAGTCTACGGGAGATACCTTACCTTTTTGTACGTCATACCACTTTGGAAGAGCGATAAGTCGCACCGAGAGGCAAAGCTGGATCGCGAGCAGGATATTAGGGGAATTACCTGGGGAGAGTCTTGTGTCGTGGAGTAATAAATGCGGTCTTTGACGGATTTTTGACGTCGTGGTCATGCAAAACATCGAGTTATCTTGCTGTGCATTCGAGGAAGAAGATATGGAGGTTTCTTGTGAATTATGCAGTTTTTGATACATCCCCAGTTATTTTTTCGTTGGAAATTGAGATGTATTGTTTTGGTGGTGTATTGATCCTTTTTTATTTTACAAGGCTACGGTAGTACCATGAAAAATCTTGTAAAAAAAAAATAACGCTGTATTTACGTCCATGTTATATGTAAATTAAATTGTGCGAAAATCTTGTTCAAAGCTCGATGCATACGCCACAACATAAAAATTCACGATTTTGCGTAGGGCGTGTTTGTACGGTTCCAGGAATTCGTTGAAAATCAAACATTTCCACGAAAACTTCAGAGCATAGAAATTCTGCGAAATTTAGTCTGTGTAAACTGCGAGCTGGTACGTTTGGAAAAAAATGACATGGAAAACATTCATACATAAGATGGAAAATTTTCTGTTTGTATTTTCTATCGAAATAAACTGAAAATATTTTGCGTTACGTTGTGTAAAAAAAGCCAATAAAATAACTAGTTGACACTATTACATGAAATATATATTTTTTTTTTTTTCATGTTTCGATTGCAGAAGTGTTGAAGGTAATCTTCACACAAAGGTTGCCGAGTTACAAGAAGAAATTTCAATAAAACGTTACGATCTGGGAGTTGCGCAATTACATTTGGCTGCTGTACAAGCTCAGGTGAGTTTTTATTATTTCTTTTTTTTTCTATTTATAAACATGCGTATTTTTATTCTATTTTATTTATCTTTATGGTTGATTGACTTACATATGAATCAAATCCCGCCAAGTATAGCTTAGTTGTTGAACTCGTCAAGAATATTTGTTATGTAAATTATTAAACTAAGAATACAATCACGCAATTCAATAAAAAAAAAATTTTTTTAATGGCTAAATAACAAGTAGTAGGTACTGTATCTGAGTCTAAAGTATTAAATTCAAATACTGAATTATATATCAATTGTTTCAATCCGATAAAACTGTCTTCGATGATTTATAGAACATTTTTATTTAATAAATTTTTTAATTTATTTTTAGATCTAATGTCATAACTGAACTATTTTTTCACACCTTTTCTTACGTGAACAACGTGAATGTAAAAAGAGTATTTCTCAAGGGAGTTTGCAAAACTGTAGTATTCAATTTGAATTTCAAAACCTTGGATGCTCTGACACGTATCTAAGGCTTCTACAAATTATGCATGAACATTTTCATCGAGACATAAGATATCTCATGAATTCTATTTTTGTCGCTTGATCATAAAATCTAATACTTTTTTTCTTAATCTCATGATTATATAAGCAGGTTTTCTTAGTTCAAAGCTAAAAAATGAAAAAATTCCTTAAAATGTCCAAAAAGTTTGTAAAAAAAGAACTAGTTGATAGTCGAAATCAATTTAATTTATTATCAGACTGACAGCATTGGCATTCATGAAGAAAATTTTTTGATTTTCAAAGAATAAAGCTTTTCTCGTAGGGCATTCAATCAATGAACGTAAATCAGCTTTATTTGGAAAAGGAAGAAAAAATAAAATCTTATAAATCTCTTGATCACGTTTCAATGCAAACCAAGTTATTACAAGCAGGAGGTGCAGTAATGCATTTTTAATATCTTATTTCCTTCTGACACGGCGAACTCTATAAATAATATCCAATTTATATACACAAGAAAATAGACGCACATAAATACAAATCCACTGAATGGAATCGTCCCTGTGACACAGTAACTCGTTTTATCTTTGATCTTAGATGTGACGCGTCCATACGCTTTCGACGCGAGACTTTAGTCAGTTGTATCCCAGTGGCAAGAGTAATTACTTTCGAAGGGTGAAACAATTTTAACAACACAGGAGTTCAGGTGTCCCTTTAGCCTTTTCCCTCAGTTTACTGCTGATCGGATACCTAAACGTGAAGCCCCATCAAGCCTCGCGATCGGGCACGCCTCTCTCTCGTTATACACCTCTTCGTTCTCCCACAGCTTACAGTAAAGCTCTATTTATGTTGTCATTTGCTGGAGAACGCGTTGTGCCTAATTATAGCGCGACACCATCCAAGTATCTCACTTCTTGTTCGGAGCTTTGTTCAAACATCCAAATGAATATTTTTCAGCTCATCGCTTTTTCAACGTTTACGAAATGAACAAAAGTAATGTCAAGTAAAGTTGTGATAATGTTGCAACGTCTTAAAAACTGGGTTGCTATGAGTTTAACACTGTTGCTTTTGTGCTGTACACAAATATTACAGAAATTAATGTGAGGAAACCTAATTTTGTGGGACTGATGCTTTATTGTAGCAACGTTTCAAAAACAAACAAAAGTTACTTGAATATTGTATCGTTGCTTTCTCGCGATGTAGCAATTTTACACAAACGAACGTGAGGCACTTTTGGTACGTGCGGTTGCGCTTTAAAATTTAATTTTGCAGCAACGAGTAGCATCCCAATGTAGGTACTTAATTTTAAAGTAAACAGTGACACGAAGAACAACTTACTGGAATTTTCACTGTTAAAGCAATGGTAAAGTTAGAACCGGTTCATTTTGTTCATCAAGAACAATTTCGACCGTAGCTTCACGGGTATTTTTCGGTAGAGTAAATTTTGTTTTAATTAACTACACTTTTGACTGTTAAACTATGTCAACTTCTACTCTGTTGGAGGAGAAAGGTGACATCGATGGAAGTTGATAATACAGAAATGAGCATTTTCGAATAAAAATTTGGTGTTGAAACAAATGAGTTTGAGATAGTTGCACTGTAGAATACAAAATAGGGCTGTTTGCACAAAGTGATAGTGTACATCTGTAACATCTCTATAATTTGTCATTGACAAAGCCGTGCTTCGGGACACGATTAGGTGCATTGATGGCAAGGCTGATCTATTTTGACATATAGAAGACCACCCAGCAACCCTGGAATTATTCCCTCTCCCCAGCGATGCCTAGTCAGTGTTATACTGCGTATCGAATATTGAAACAAGTGTTCAACTGAGTCTTGAACTGAGTCTTAAGTGACCTCCAATTGTGACAAGTCCCAAAATAAGTTTGTAACCAAATCCTTGTAAGAGTCTCAATACGAATTTCGGATCAAACAGCTTTCAAACGTGTTTTAAAAACTAGTCTCAAAACAATTACTAAAACAAATCAGCCAAGTGCGAGCTACGTATGTGTTAAATACTGTTACGTGCGTACACCCAGTACCAACAAAACGTATTGATTAAGAATCACTCGAATACATAATAATTCGCTGCTGAATGCATATTCAATGTTTGTGGTAAACCATAATTAGCACCTATATAATACACCTATGTCTTCTGACTGCCGTCGATAAGCAACGATTAACCTGATTTTAGAATCACATAATCAGTAGTTTATTGTTGACTGAGTATATTCCGCATGATGAACCATCAGATATTGCGTAAAAATCAATATTGATTATCTGTAATCTGGGATACTGCTTGTGGAGTGCGAAGAGCAACAAAGACAACTAATGTGAGGTCGCCTTGCATCTAAAGTTAAATTGACGTTTTCATTTGACTTGACTGAAATAATTTTCGGGAATGGAATTTTGTAAAAGTTTATTACTTAAATACTATATATTAAATCATAGTAAGACTCCTGCTGTTTGATAATATTAACCTTGTTTTAAATAAAATTTTTTTTAAATTAATAACTAGACAATTCTAATTATTGCAGTAAAATTTTTAACAGATNGAGCTTGTTTCAATAGCTTAACAATTTTGTAAGAAAATAATTAAGTAAATTGTTTACAAATAGTAATACACACAATTAATTAGAAATAAATAACTGAATATGTAGGAAATTAATTCTAATTTAAAAGAAAAATAGTTGTACCAGTATATTACTCCCGAAATTGAGGGAAATTAATCTAAAACATAAAGACATTGATCAGCCTTAGTCACCAGAATAAATTGTTCAATCCCAGAAATCACGTTATTGTATGCGCAATAATCGACCACATAGAGATGCTCTAATCCACACATAGACGTCAAGAGATGTCATATGTATGCAAATTAACACATAATGGGCAATTCATCTAATACATTATAGCCTTAATGTGTATGAATCTTGTTCCTGACTGTTCAGTGTTATTTTGAGACAGGCAGCTATAAAGCAATCAGAAGTACATACATATAGCCAATTTAAACTCACTCTAAAATTTCTACGAATTTGAGAATACACTTACTAGTTTTCGTATCTGGTAGCGCATTGTTGCCTGGGGTAAATGCCTGGCCCGAGGAACTCTTTGTGCTCATCCAAAGACAAAGACGCCAAAATCAGGAGAATTATTTTCCTTTTCGTATAACTAATGCAATGTACAATACACGTAGAATCTTTATTAGTAATATTTCAAACAAATGGAAACAAATTTTGGTCAAAAGTAACGCAAATGAAATGAAAATGAGCAACGATGGCCATCACTATTAGGGTGGAAAAGTACCATTGTCTGTCTATGGGGGCAAAGTGCAGCCATGCATAGACTGTACCCCCATGATAAGGAATAATAGCTTTCGCGCCTTGTGGCAACTACTGTCTGAGCAAGTACCAGGCGCGAGGGACCCCTTGTGCTTGTCCTAGTTGGATGGGCACCAGGAGCGAACCGTATTTTTTCTTACCAAAGATACAATAAACGTCCAAACATGAAAAAAATCGCTCGAAATGAAAAAATTCCTGTTATTTTTTTTATTTTTTTTTTTTTACACAATTTTTATACTAATTAATAAGGTTACACACTTGTTCCAATAAATTTACAATAAGTGGTTAAAAAAATTCACCACAAATTTCGCAAAAGTTCATAAGCTGACAAAAAAGAAAAAAAAATTGCATTTCATAGTAAGTTTTACAAAGCTAAACACGATGAATGGTATTATCAACGAACCATCTTATCGATCAGTTATTCACGAGCTCACAATTCTAAATTTTATATCATCGATCCAAAGAGAAAAAAATTAAAAAAAAGTTGATCACAACAAAAAGTCGCGATAAATCGTTGCAATCGCTTACCGATCCGCCCACCCCCCAATAACCCAAAAATCAATTTACCGCCCCTGCGATCCACTTATCTCGCCACTTCTAAGGGAATTCCTCGCACCCGATTCAAAAGGTAAAGTTACACCTACGCCCACCCAACCCCGCAAAATAACATCAACAACGACCGCGAGAAGCGCATGCGCTTGCACATGCACCTGCAGGCAGCCCCTGTTTTCCGCAGTCCTACGAATTAAAAAAGCTCCCTTCGTACACCTCATATTCTGCTCGTACACCGCAAGATGCACTTGACCCCTGAATCTCCTTCCCCTCGATCAGTTAAGACCCCTTCGGCAGTGTTTCAAATTAGAGGAAAAATAGATGACGACAAGCTTTGACAATTAACGCCATCAGGAACGGCGCGAGGGTATTTGTTCAAATTACCAAACGCGAGAGGGAGGTGGAGGATCTCGAGGTGGGCAGATAAATATAAACGGGCCACTTGTAAATGCAACGGAGGGGCGAAACGTCAGGTGAGCCAAGGGGGAAGGAGAACGGGATGGGTGTGTGTATTATATATGGTCACGTGCGCGGGGTAGGAACATGCGCCCTTGCAACTGGGTCAGATGAGAGCGGCCGAACGGTTTAGCGAGAGAGAAAGAGAGAGAGGGTGCATAGAGAAAATCCATCCTGTGGACGGAGCAGGCCAACCCTAGTTGGGACGCAAAGCTCGCTGAGAGATAAAGTGCACCGGAGCATACTTCAGCTGGCAACATGGGCTGGACGTCTATTCGCGGCCGCGTAGTTAGTATTTTCCTTGTTTTTAATACCATCACCATAGTCATTTTCATCTTTGAATGTTTTTCCACGATTTATCCTTGCATCCTGTGTTCGTATATGACTGTTGCGACTAGCATGTGGGGCTCGGAAAACGCGTTCACGTGGGAAAGGAGGGGGGGGAGGGATAGTGCTGCAGTTGCATGTAACAAAGTTTGGGTTGAGGTTAGAGGGATATAATGAGGGATCCACAAGTACGGGGCAAGGACGAGCGAGCAATGGTTTTCTTGGCTCGCATGTCCGATCAATTATGCACAGGGAACGGAGATTGTTTGCGCTTTAACGTTTAGACGACGTGCTCTTGCGTATAAAAAATTGTCCTACGCGTGCACTGGTTTAGTAAAGTGGAACAATCTTAATTTTTAAGAGTATGAAAGATTTTTTGATAGCAGGGATGAATTTTATAAGGATTATTAAAAAAAGTCATTCGATGCCATTGAGTGAGTTGAAAATAAATATGTTGCTATGAACCGAGCAATGTATTGTTTCATGAGGTGGCTCGATTCCAATCGTTGAAACAAAACGAATTATATAACCACGTGACGCAAGTGGTTACATCCGTACTAGTTGATGCTTTTAGCTTGATAATATTTATACTTTTATAATGGGAAAAAATAATATCTTACGTTAAATTGAAAAACACACCCACGTACACACTTACGCTCTAAATTGATAAATTCAGTAAAATATCAATGTTGCTTCATTGGTATAATTAATATCGTTTTTTCTACAACAAATAACTACGATTTTTTATTACTCACCTTAAATCATAATTTCATAAGAATGCAATAAAATTTTTAGCGAACATTTTCTCAAATTGCATATTAATATAAGTATTCATGTCAATACAATTTTTTATTTCTTTCGAGTTTATTTTTTTTAATTTTTCGTTTTTTTGTGATGATTTAAGTGAGTATAAAAAAAACATTTACTGGAAATTTAGACGAAATATTTTTTTTACAAAAATTAAACATGTTTGGAGCTTGTTTCAATAGCTTAACAATTTTGTAAGATATTTCTTGCATTTGTCATGTCGTGTACACCGTATGTGTATTAGAGTGGATATTGATTGCTATTTAAAAAACCATATTTTTTTTTTTTACTTCAGCTGCGTAAAAATAACTTTTTGTATCAAAAAAAACTAATACGAAGACATTTATTTAAGCATTTAGATCTTTTTCGATGCTTTTTCTAATGATGTGAAAAAAATACTTATATTTATACTGAATTCCGAGGATGAAAAACCGTATTAACGTGTGTCATGCCAACGTAAATAAAGTTTATTTTACTATTGATTTATTTTTTCAAACACTTTATTGGTTTTTCAGATTTGTAGCAAATTTCTTTGTAAGAGTAAACATGTTTTATTGAATGTTTAATTGTAGAATCCTATAAAAATATTATTTTTAAATACCACTGGATCTAATGGCTGTAAAAACCTTAAAAANGTATTGAGTTTATTTTGGATATTATTTTCTTGTCAAACTATACAATTTTTAATTTTTAGCAATTAATTCGCAATATTCTGCATCCACAAACCTAATTCTTTTTTTATTTTATTTTCGTAAATTTTTTTGTAACTAATTTTATTATCTCTAAGAGTTTCTCAACTTTATAAAATATATTTATATCTTATTATGTAATCGATTATTGATTTTCTAACGTGTATACAATTAAAATTAAATAAAATAACGAATCTACAAATTAAATATTAATATAAATACAAAAACAATATTCCTTTTTTTACCAAAATCAGTAAAGAAAATCATGGGACAACAATGATTAGATTCTTACGCTTACGGGCACCCACGCACATGCGTATCTTTTTATTTCTTTTTGATCTTGGTACATTTTTTTAAAAAACACTTCATGATCTTCTAGATTTGAACTATAAAACATTCTGAAACAAATAAAAATAGCTTAAAAATCTATTTTTAAAAAATTATTGTGTAACTTAATAAATCGAATTTTTTGTTTTGTTTTTTTTAAGTATGTTTATCTATTTATGTTTGTATGTATAAATGCTTGCTCTAATTTTTTATATCGTAGCACTAAACAATAAAAAGTGCATTATATTTCCGTATACATAAGAAAAAAGAAGTGTGTATATAATTTCTTGTTACCATTATTTGGATATCTTGATTAGGCACATTTCTAATAAAACATGAATTTAATAGAACATTTTCTGATACCCCTGGGTTATAATAGAGTTATTGTTTTTTCTTTCTGATGGAAAGTTGTTTATAATTTTTGTATGACTGGCATTAATTCTAAAATAAAAAAATAAAAAAATATGAATTGAAAAGCAAGTTATATCTTGTGGTACACTGTATAAACCTTTAATCTCTTATAAGCCTATGAATTCATATTATGGTCCACATTACGTATCTACAACGATTATCCCTAATATATATGGCATTTGGTTCTCCCTCACGCGTGTGAAAGCATAAAGTAGTAGTACCTACGATACATGCTGTGGAGCCACGCACATGCGAACACAATTAAAAGTCAATCCAATTAAAAGTCTCGAGGTTTGCATTTGGCTTCGGGATGGTCTTGATACCCGCAGTTTCTATAGTTCGAACGGTGCGAGTAGACGTGAGGAAGAAATACGCGTTGCGATAGAAGCTTATTTTTACTCGTACTTGGTAAAAAAAAGGCCCGAAAATGATGGTCAGACGAATCCGCAAGTATCGCTCGGTAGAGGAGAATAAGCATCACATCAAAAGACGAAAGGCAAGCAATAAAATAAGTTAAGCTTTATCGGTTCTTCACAAGCTTTTATATTTGAGGCTCCGTCATACATTACATTGCTTGACTATAATTAAACTTTTGTTATTGGATTTTGTGTATTTTCGTAAATTGCTATAATATGTTCTTTTATACAAAAATCAATAAGAGCTAGATTAAAGTAAGTTTTTCAATCACATTTTCACAAGTTGCTCCAGTATTTCAGTTGTAAGGCTTCGAAATAAGATGGATGGTGGAGTAAGAGAATTAATCTTATACGAGATTTTATTTTGATTATTAGATAAACATATTTGAAATGGAAACTGTATTTTATCAATAAATAACGAATTATAAAAATGATTCATTTCGTGTATAAGTTTTGAATACAAAAAAGTGTTGTATAGAGTTAAAACTACCAGTATGTAATTATTTTAATATTTAATATTTTGTGCAAATAAAAAACTTAAAAGAGTACCTTAAAAATGTTTCGTAATAGTTTTGAATCTATTTTAGCATTGCATTAATTATTCTACATCAATAATGTTATTTCACTTTAAAATTAATAATTCATAATAATAAAGTACGGTATATTTTATCAGTGATTAAGCTTTAATGTTTTATTGGAGTAAACTCTTTTACTGTAGAGTCTCCGACAGAATTTACTTTTTTTAATCGTTCAAAAGTAATAAATATTAGATTTTTGTGTTTTCTTTACACGAATCTTTTTTTTGGCACGTTGTTTTCAAACCAGAAAAAAATATAATATATCTTCTCCCACAAAACCATAATTTTTACTCTTCAACTTAAAGCTTGATGATGGAGTTCTATTACATTTAGATGCCAGATTAAGATACCAACTATTAGTTGAGAAAATAACATTGAGTTCTTTAATCAGAAACTATTGATTGAATTTTAAACTGACGCTATAAAATTAAACTGGAAATTAATTTCATGAGCCTTTTTGTAGAAAGAGATTAATTAGATGCAACGTTTTTAAATAATGTATTTAATCGGTTTTTATTCTAAAAAGTCAGTAAAATTAATAATTATGTTTGAAAAATTTCAAGTGAATATTTAAAATAACTCAAGGGGATAAGACGATGAAATTTGTTGCTGTATCGTTATTTAGGTACTATATTCGTGCTTCTCTATTCTTCTCGTTAAGTTCAACGCAAGAATAAGGAATACGTTCAAAATAATTTACATTTACTTAATTTCACGCTAAATATTCGATGGTGTAAAATATTTGATACAAGCTCATTTTTAAAGAGAAAATTTTTTATAGCCACACGTAAAGCTACGTGTGTTCAGTCACAAAAAAAGAACTGGCACAGTGTGACCAATTCTACTACGTTGTTCTTTCGAATTATTGCTGTGTTATAAACTAGGCAACAGCTGCATAGGATACCGACTCTAAACTAAAGTCAAGATATGAGAATCAGTCGTAAACTAAAAGAAAATGTTATTCCAAATATTTATGTCTCAGAGCAAGATTCATCTGATAAAGCCACTGTTGCTTTGTATTTTTCAGAAAGAACTATTTGGGGGAGGAGCAGATGCTGCGCAGCCAGACAGCACAGGAAATCGAAAAATGTCGAACGGTTCGACTGGAAGCAACACAAAGCACAAATGGCTGAAGGCATTCAAAAGTCTGAAAACCACACCAGCCGCACCTCTGCCCACCGAAAAGTTAGTTTCTTGTTTTTTTTCTCTTACACTCTCGAGGTTTTTCAAGCGGCCCTATACTTTTGGATTGAAAGCTTCAAACGCTATTCCCAACCTCATTTAACTTTCTTCCAAACTGCACTTTAACTAGTAACAATTTCCTCTGATTGAGGCTTATGAAAGTACCAAACAATGGAGTAATGTAATACGTAACTTTGTAATGGTTGTATGGTCATTAAAAATCATCTCTCCCAGAGTAATGCAAAATTTGGATTTGAATCTTTTTGTTGTTACAGAATAATAATCATATACGCGGTTTTTGAACATTAAATAAAAGATTTTTCCGAAAACTTTACAAATTAAAGTTAGAATAACCAAACTGTGAATATAACTAACGCTCCACACACAATGCAACCATACGATACATACCATACGTATCATTTACCTGTAGTCAAAATAAAGTTGAAAAGAGTAACCTCTTGGAGCTCTGTGACGGTAATGTTACACACTAAACTAAACGTCATGCTTAGTTCTGCTACTGTATCTGGTTATGACATCAGGTTACTCATCTCAACTTGGTTTTTATCGTATGAGTTATGCATACACGAGAATCACATTTTTTTTTTTAACAAAGCATAATGTTTATATTACCTCTTGTAACAATAACAGCATAGAGCTACATATGTCTTTTTCTACACATTTTTCAAATTATGCGCAACAATATTAACACTCAACGTTTCTCACCAGGATGTGATTGTTACCATTTATCTATGGAGATTGTAATTTCACCATACCCGTCAATTCTTTGAATATAATAGTTTGCTTATTAAAAATCATCACTAATCAACGATTGACTAAACATGTTTGGTTTGTTATCGTATGCAACAGAGGAAAACAGGCGATGTACCATGCCGTTTCAACGGTAGTCGCCATGTCAAGGTAATCAAATTTTAACCTTAACCTTGTTGATAGCATGTGATTTTATTTTTATATCTTTACTGACGTATCTTCTTCTTCTTTCTTGTACATACAACTACTTTCAAACTGCTGAACTATACTGAAATCTACTCCATTCTACCGATCAACCTACGCTAGCCGGTAATGAAAATTTAATGTTTTTCGCTAAAGCGAGTGCTTTTATCATCCCATATGTATACAAGATGTTCCAAAAGACATTTCATCGTTATCATCGGAAACTTTTTATATTTTCTGTCAAAAACTTTGTTTACTAACCTTGTGACTGGAGTAATTCTCCCTGCAGAGAATCCACAATGTATTGGCTAGGCAATAAAAATATCTGATTGCAAACGAGTCTGGAACAGCGGAAAATCTGCAGCCTTAGCCGAATTTTACTGTACCACGAACGGTTCGATGGAAAAAAGTTGTTCGAAGAAGTAAAACTTTGCCGATCGATTTCCATATTAATAGCTTCGTTATTTGTGACTATTTGAAGAATACGGTTCTCAGCAGTTTTTTTTTTTTTTTTTTTATCAATACCAAACTATCCGTACGACTTTCAGGTCACTTTTGTAGAGGTTTTCAATATTTCGGCCAATGACAATGATCGGTTTGGAAACAAGTTCCTGTTTAACGTTGACTTAAAAAAAAAGACTTAAAACATCATGTTCAGAACCATAATACCCCATGACCCCGTAGCCTTGAAGGTTCTCTTATTCGTCTCGAGCGAGAAGAGACGATTTGGGATAATTCCGATCGAGTCACATGATCCATATTGTAAACATCCGCAGAAAGACCCTGGAGTCGGAGTCGGGAGGGCATCAGTGGCGCGAGTACACCTACCGCAAGATAACGCCCTGCGACGCGTGCGGGCAGGTACTGCGGGGCCATTCGCGCCAGGGCTTCCGCTGCCGGAACTGCAAGGCCAACGCCCACGCGGACTGCATCAACGCGGTCCAACCGGCCAACTGTCCCAGCCTCCAGCCCAAACGCACCGCTGGTATACCGCTGCTGCGCAGGCAGAAGAGCACTGCACCACCCGTCGACGACACCCCGACTTCGGACCAGAGTGAGTTTATATCGGCTTATATTACACATCAGCCTCAATGCCATTTATAAACTTACGTGTAGCTGGTTTACTTTTGAGCCGCTACGTTAGCGCGTCGTGTGACTTTTTTTTTATTTTCTCATCGTGGAACATCTTTAATCGCGTAGCAGCTTGGGAGTGCTTTGATGATTTTTCTTCAATCGAATAGTTTTGCTTTCGTCATTTATAAATTTATATGTGTGAAGTCCTTACGTTTGATTATCGGGTAATGGTTGTTATTTAATCTGGAAAATATAAAGAGATGCTACTTTGCGCCATTGTCGCCATCGCTGCGCTATGTGGCTACTTTCATCGCACTTTATTATACACGTATACGTATAATATTATATTTTAAGTACTGCATATCTATTTTTAATTTTAATAGCAAAATGTGATCACATATAGATTGGTGATGCGCCTTTTTCCAACAATTAGAGCCTTAGACATGGGGCAATTAGCTAATGCTCGATTGCTCGAATATAAGTAATAAAGCTCGCTCTGTCTTTAAGCAATTCAAGTAAATGTAGATGAAGCTCGGATAAAATATGTTTTTATATTTTTATTACTCTCATCCATTTTTTGATATGGCAATGCCTAATTTTTTTTTTTTTTTTTTTTTGACCTCCCAAATATTCCTTTTATTTTTGGCTTTTACTCTGCATCAAAAAGTGCTATGCCACGCGATTCAAAGGAATCTTGCTTCGTCAAGTAAAAAATTTACTATTGAATGATAAAGCTATTGTCATCTCTAGATTATGTTTGAAATGTTTTTTTACATCTTAGCCATGCGTATTCTAATGAGTCTGATCAGAAATTGACCACATGACCACATTTTAGTGACCTTTAATATTTTACGAAAACCGAGGACTTTCTGGACAAACACAAGTAACTTTTGACATTTTTGATAGTTTATAGAAAAACTTGAGCATGTTGCAAGTACCACTGATTTTGTATAAGTTGATATACCGACTTTTATTGAGTTCTAAAAAATTTTAACATTGCTAAGTGCAACCTTTATTGGCATTATGTTGGTGTAGAGCCTCCTAAACAAAAAATGTTTTATATTGAAAAACAACTTTTTACCAAAAGGATTAAACATAGTTAACAGTCCAGTTATGTACGTTACAAAGGACCTTATAAACTAAATTCTATTTAAAAAGAACATTATTATGTTTGAAATAAAGAGATGAAAGTACCTTTTTTCACATCATAACTAGCATGTGAGTAAACCATGAAAAACTCGATGTGGCATGTCACTTTACGATGCAAAACATCACCATCATTGACATAAATATGTGAAAAGTCGGTGAAAAAGGAAAAAAAAACGCTAAAGACGATTCGTGTGAATTAAGGTACAACGAGACAGAATATAAAAGAAAAAGAGAAGCGAGCAATTCCATTAAAAAAATTGTATGTGATGTTGAAAAAAAATGAAAAAAAAAAAATGAAAACTAGTAACGTGCCGGGTGCCGGCAGATGTGGACGCCATATACCAGGTATTGAAGCAGGCCGGCGAGATACGTGGAAGCTCAGCAAACTCACCACCTACGCCTCCCACAGCAGACCATCCTCCTTCCGGCGCAGCCGGGCCACCTTCATCAGTGAGGACAACCTCCACCCAACCCTGTTCCTCGTCCACCTCTGGTAAGACACCACACCAAATCACTCGCACCTTTATTATCTTTCTCTCCTCAACTCTCTTTCTCTTTTTCTTTCTGTCTACACTTGTATTTACCACCCATACTCTTCATGTATCCACAATCTGTGTGCTTTTGTTCGTACATTTGTGTCCTCCTTTCGCTATCCGTCTCTCTCTCTCTCTCTCTCTCTCTCTCTCTCTCTCTGATCTGTTTATCAGCTTAACGCCATGCGCAAATTCGATGACATCGTGCCGTAATTATCTTTGTCTATTTGTCCGCGTTGATACGCTCATTCTCAATGAATAAACCATCTCTGACATGTGTTGTTCTATGATCGAGTATCGAGTAGTTGCTGATTCAATAACTTGAGTGGAAGTGAAAACAACAGTAATATTTTTGGGCTTGTGATTGATTCACTGAACCATTAGTGGAAAGATAACTTTTTGCAAGTTTACCCATTATGCCAATTAGTATGATACGTATCATTATTTTAATCATATTGATAACAACAGTTTTTACAATGCTGAAAATATATCACAATGTGTTTAATGAAATGTTTTATATTACTCAAAAAAGATTTAAGCGCAGTGTTTTGATAAACTGTACGTACTTTCTCAGCATATTCACGTATACTTTATTCATTGGTAATTTCTTCAGTTTTAAAGAGTAGTACATTGATAAATACACCAATAATAGTGTGAAACATATATCCAACTGTTTACTATTTACTATCCTTAGATGGTTGGAAAGTCCCGAATTTTTCATTTCTTTTTGGCACTAGATAAGTATATATTATCTATGTAAATTTTAATTCCACGTTTTTTTATACATAACATGTGATATGCGACTCTCAGAAGAAGAATGCGTTTTAACTCACTGTTACGGTACGTCAATAACAAGTCGTAGTGACGGTAATTTGCTGTGTAAGTACTGTAAAATATAAATATGGATCTGATTGAACAGCACATGAGAAATGAATTCCTAATAGTTTCACAACCATACAAGTGTCTAGTTTGTAAGAGTATTCGCAAACCTCGTGAGTCATGTAACTGACGTTTTGCTAAAAAAAAAAAAAAAATGTTTTTAATCCGGATGAATGAGGTTTGCAGTTTTAGTAAATGCAAAACTCGTTACTCTATAGTACTTACAAAGAATGGAGATTCACTAACCTTAATATGTCTAGTTATCGAAACTTTGCATGTTTTGATTTCATGACCCGACCTTTATTTTACTTTTGTACCTTTTCATCGATTTACGAGCACATGGGGTAAGCGCGTTTGTTAACCTTAATTGTTTTCAGTGTGTCTCATGCATATCGTGTAAACTGGCTTTTGTAAACCTTGATGTTGTGGTGGTGCATGTTTATTCAACGCATTGAATTCATCTTAAGTTCATTGGTTTTTAAAAATTTTGTGGCTATTTCGCTAAAACTATATTTAGATACGTACATGCTTACCTCTGCCATGTAGTTAACAGACACTATTAATACATTTTTCTAATTTTTTGCTATTGGATTTTCTGATTTAGTTTCGATGTTCATTAACTCTGTTAATTTTTTTTTGGGTAGTTTGTATTGTGAATGTGAAAATAATCAGATATTACATTTCATGTATTAAATAATTTGGTGTAAATAGAGCAAGTGGGATTGCTTTAATCTTAGACAAATGATGACGTAGATTTATAAATGGAAGGAAAACTATTGCTCTTACATTAAAATTTTACTCTAAAAATATTTTAAACTCTGAATTGTCAGGCAGCCAAATGAATTCTAATTGTATTAACTGAATTTAACCGAATTCTAACCATTTCGGAGATGCAATAATATCATATAGACTATCAAATGACATTATAACCAAAATTTTGTAAATAATTTGTTGGGCTATAGAGTTCTCACAATGATCAATGACTTATCACCTAAGCTTACTAGAAAAGATATAAGCTTTACCTAAATTTTACTGGAATTACATGCTGATTGTAATTGAAACAAAAAGAAATCAGAACATAAATACACAAAATACATATTTGGAGTATTGAAAAATCTATTTCGAATATAGTCAATTAATTTAACGAGACGAAGTTTTGGAAAATGTACATTAAGAATTTCTTTGCAGTTCAAGTAATTGTAATAAGAAAAATTACTGACTTATCCCAGATTATCAGTTAAATATTATTCTCTCAAGTACTGAATGGTTAGTTAAGAAGTAAACTAAGGTTTCTTGACACCAGAAAGTAGTATAAAGACAACATCTTTGTTAACTATTCTTTTGAACATGGGAAAATTTGTATGCCAGGAAGTGTAGATTCGTGCAACAGAATGTATTGATAAATTTACATGACTGTTTGTTGAACAGTACTAAAATAATTTAAATAAATAATTCATTTGATCCAATTAGTCTGGATATAAAATTATTATCTTTTCTACAGTGGAAAGAGTTCCTTCAAAAATACGAGATAAATCTTGGTAATCGTGTGTATCGACACAACACTTAAATCAATATCCTTCGGAAAAAGGTTTCACGTGTAAGCACTGCAGCTCGCGTGTAATGGAAGATGAAATTAACTCATCAACTACGCAAAAGCATTATCGTCAGACCTGCATTGACAGTGGTGGTGACAATCTGTTACCCAGTCAATTAATCAAAGTCCGTACAGAGTTGACGTGCCAAATGAAAAGCCGATACGATGGCTATAGATGCCCCGTGTGTTGAGTTTGTGAAACACATCTTGGGTATAAATGGACTGTGTACGGAGAATTTCGTCTTTATCTCCTTCCTCGACTTATTGCGCCTTTGACTCGTTGAACCACGAACGTCTTCGACCCGCCACTGGTTGACTAGATGTCCTAATTGGATCGACTTAATTGTCATTCAACGTCAAGGCGCGTGACCCGTACACACTGCACGTGTACATTAGTGTGCGACTTTTATGCGAGTGGATGTGCGCGCGTGTACACGTATACAACAGTCTCCTTGCGCGGTGTGCCTATTCCAAACTCGAATGCAACACTTTAGGTGTAAGTAGAAGATTGGAGTCTTTGCCGAGTACACGGGCTTGCCATACTGTCCTCGTTAATGCTCACTCGACGGGTTGCACATACATATTGTTTGAATATGACATCTTATGAGTAATAATTAAGAGCAGAATTACGAACAATTATTGAGATTTCAAACAGCAGTTGTACGTACTCGATAACATCTTTAATTTTACTTTTTAATTTCCTAACTAGTAAAATGTAATTTCTTTGAAGAAAGTTTTAAATAAGTACGATGATGCAACATACATTTAAATTTTATGGCAGATTGGGTAATAATTTAATTTTATTATACATAAGTCATAATTTCTTTCAAAAATTTTTCAACTATAAAAAGATATCTACATAATTGGTACTTCTTATCAAAGATAATCTGTTTGATGGCCAAGTGGTTTCATACTTGTTATTGATTACTTTATGCGCTCATTTTTTTTTTTAAATTATTATTTATCCTTGATTTCCTATTTTATTGTAGCATAGTAGCAAAAGATCGTATCAGAATCCAAATGTCATGAGAATTGTTTTTTTTTATATCTTTAAATGATGTTTGGATGGATTTATCTATCAACAAGCACACGATTCTACTTTGTCATTGTTTGAAATAGTAAATGGTACTAAATGAAAAAACCGCTTTGAGCAATTCAATCGAATAAATGAGCACATGATCCAAAGTAAGACATGCTAAGACTCGAAGGAAAAGCGGAACATCTGGGTCTTGAATAAGGCATCCACGTGATGTACAAGAAGCGAGGGTACAACACTTACCTTTCACCCTTGGCCAGCTCAATATTTTATTTGGACGAAGTGGAGATGCTCGCGTGGGGGATCTCAAGCTTGACCTCGCACGTGAATTTTGCAAAACACCCACCAGGGATGGTAGGAAGTGCAGAGTATTGGGGAGTTGGGGGAACAGGGACGGTAGAACGGCAAAGGCGATCAGTCTCGTCCGACAGTTGGGTCGAGGCCACACTCACACTCGATTTTCTTCCGGCTTGATGGTACTCTCGCTTTTCGATAAATCAATTTTCATTGATAAGAGATTCGAGCTCCTCCTCATCTACGTATACTTTTCCGAACACAACTTTCCTCCTTTCTATAGTGGGCTAAAGTTAGTGTGCTCGTGGTTAGAAAGCCTAAAGGGGTATCAAGCCAATTTCCTTCCGTCGAGATATCTACTCTGGTATGAAAAGCTTTTCATCGATATTCATAGGATTCCTTGGCTTCGTTAACTGTAATCTCAATGAATAATCAATTGTTATGATACCGTCGTGTTGGAAAAAAGGAAAATATACAACATACAGATACCTTTACTCTTATTCATATACTCAAGCTATTAAGCTTTTCAACATCGACTTGTATCTTCAATCATTTAACTACAAACTTTTTTTCTTCAATTTATAACCTTGTTGAAGCCTAAGATTTTAAATGATAAAAAGCCTTGTCCAAAATACACTTATGTTTATGTAAAAGGCGAATCTTGTGAATGAAAATTGCCAATTCCACATTAGAAAAGTTCCTTTGGAATTTTACAAATTTTCCTTGAAATATAACAACTATCGATCGTTGTGTCATGTAATAATTTAAAAAATACTTATTTCTTGTACTAAAATAAACATCCTCAGTTATACACAAGAACACATAGTTGGACAACAAGTTTATTCAGTTTGATACGAATATCATGGCGTACGTCATTAGTACAATTATGATTTCTGTTGCAACGAAGACTATTCATCTTATCTCAGTGACCAATCTCCAAACCTAATTTGTATCTTTAGATTTTTAGACTTTGGCAGTGAGAAACATACTATAAAACTATTTAGTGCTTTTCATAATTTCATTCATTTATCGTGGTGTGTCACCAACATATAAAAACTAAAAAAATATGAACTGAAACAAGGGACAACTAATTCTCGTGATAAATATAAGAAACGATATTTGTGCTGTGGTTTGACACGTTTGGACAGCAAATAAATGGATAACGTGTGCTACTCATACCTTTTTGCCGTATGGTGCTCAGAGACAGGTATGGTGCTCTATCACTGTAATATTATGAAGTGTTGTGATTTGGTCAGTAGTAGTACAAGTCCATATTCATATTCACACGTAAACGTCTTGCATTCCCTACCTTTCTTATTAATGGGATTCCATACGTGTTCTCCCAGATGCTCAACAATTCTTTCACGCGTACTTGTAAAAAAGATTACTCGTGTCAAATGAACTGCTCATTGACAAATATTTTGGGACAAATCAACGTTTATTGACACGAAAATTTCACCCATTAACATCTAATGGTGGATTTTTTATCGTTACTCGGTCAAATCTTTATATCATTAAATTAGTATGAAAAACTATATATTTTTGAATATTACGTAAAAATTGTAAAAACGAAGTAATAAAGAATAAGTTGATAACTACATCTAAGAAAAAATTAAAAACAAATATACTTGAATAAAATGTAGTTCTAACGGGAAACATAGATATACAGCTGATACAATCGTAAGCTGTAACGGAATGTATTAAAATGATCTGAGTCGATTTTATAAAAAACAAATAACTTTTTGTGAACATACTTAATCGTCCCACACCATAGTTGTTACAGCTATCTTCTCATTAATAATATCAATAGATGGGTGTTAATAGTATAATATTCACCTAAACATGCTACGTGTAAAATGCAAGGATAGAAAAAACTTTCTTGAGAACAAATGTAAAAGCTCTCGGTTTCGAAGGAAGCTGCTTAACCAGAGTGCTAAAAAGTAATAATGAGTGCGGAGGATCAAAATAAGAATAAAAAAAAGAGGTGATGAGCTTTGAGAGGCATGCAAAGCAAGAAGCGGAAAAAGGAAGGTGCACGTATAACAGCGTGAATTGCAAGCGCTGCAATTTAGTCGACCCACGTCTTGGAGATAGGTGAGAGGGTAATTTGAGGATAGCTTACTTTCACCGTACTGGGACTATATCTGCAAATGTCGAGCGCTTCATGTCCCCTTTACGGATGAGGCAACTTTTTTTTTACCCTCAACACTTATTCGCAGTAATGAGAATGTCTGCACTTTTTAACACTCCTATCTGACTATGTATCTTTTTTTTTTTTTCTTCTTCTTCTTCTTTTCCACTTTATTCCGTTTTTTGTTTTCTTTTCGTGCTTTTTTCCTGTCTTTTGAGCATAAGTAGATATTTGCATGTGCCTTGCAATGTAGCTGAGCCATCTAACAGAAACATACTATTTGGCACTTATTGCTTGATTTTCAATTTGAAAACTTTTATAATGATTTTTGATTTATTATTGAATTAAAGATATACCCTATTTTATAACTCGAATGAAGCCACTGACAAAAAAAACTTTCTATACTCGTAGTCTTCATGAAAAACTTGATTATAGTGTTAATTCAGATGAATCCAATACAATGACTCTAACATTGATCACTTAAAACAACTACGTAACTTACTGAACTGAAACAGAAATTACGCAGAAAAATACGCAAACATGTTATGTAGTAAAATAAATTATTTATTTTTGATACTTTTAAAAACTATCGTTGTCACTTAAACTTACGGTATTATACTTTGAGATTTGAAAACAATTAATTTTCAGCACTTCTAACCACATACTAAAAATAATTTTTAAATTGTTTTTGTTCTCAAAAATTCGAAACTCGAAACTATTGAAGCGAAGAAAAAAAATTCTTTGTGAACACCATTGGGTTGTGGATAATTTCTACTTTTTATTTTTTCTATTCTCACCAAAAGCGCCACACAGCCCACAACGACGAAGGGAACGACTGAACCTACGCATGAAAAGCCTGAGTCTTGACTCACCCGAGGGCTCAGCCCACGTGCGCCACCGACCCAGGGACTATCACAATGCAGGTCCCCGAGAATCTACGCCTCCCCGACGTTCTGACAGTGGCAGTATCAACAGGCTATGTGAGCTTGAATTTATTTTCTAATTTTTATTATATTCCCACTTGATAAATTTTTTAAATAATTTTTGTAGAATTTTTATTTAAATTAATGTTCCAGATGTTTAAAAAATACAGTTATAACATGTGGCTTAGTGATTTTTTAAAATAATTTTTTTATGATTATACTTTTCCCGACTTTTCCCAATTCTAAACTGTTTAATTTATCCTAATCAACGATGCTCGTTATCGATGCTGATGAACGTTGGTCTTGATAAAAAAAAATTGTTATCGCTGGATATTGATATCGATTAGTTCTTACAAATAACTCGAGAAATTGTTCCTATTTTCATTAGGAAAAAAACATATAAGAACCAATAAAATCTTAATATAAAACTAAAATCTTCATTATTATTATGCGATGCTACTGAAATTACTTATATTTTTCTTCATAAATAAAGCGGCTCCGTGCAGCCCAGGTCAAAGTATACATGGCATCCACAAGCAACATCTACGCAATACCATACGCATGTCGAGCGTCGAACTACCTGATGACAACGAAAAGTCGTACTCGTCGGCTAGCACGTCACCGTGTCCGTCTCCACACATGAACAATCAAAACAATCTTAATCCAACTGGAAAGCGAGTTCTACCGCCTAACAACTTGTACGTCGTGCTGTACAACTTTGATTCCAGACATCGCGACGAACTCGATCTTAAGTAAGTTTTTATTGTAATATTTATTAATATATTTTTCTGTGGGTTATTTTTTATGAGGTGACGTTTTGATTCCGCGCAACCGTAGAGTCACTCAATTTAAGTGTTTTTATTTACTATGGATGCTGATTGGATGGTAGGCTAAATTTTAAGTTGTTTCTGAATTTACTGATTTAGTTTGGGCAAGTTTGGAATAAAAAAAAAAAGTAGCAAGCAATAAATTATTTGATAATTTATTCAACTTTGCAATATTGTGACGAATAATTAATATTCGTAGTATTTTAGAAAAAAACCTTGTCAATGGTTTAAAAAATACTAGCTATTAATGATATTAATTTGCTGTTGTTAAATTTTCAGAGCAGGATATAAAGTGACCGTCATCGATAAATCTGACAAGGATTGGTGGAAAGGTAAATGCTTGGGTGGACGCGCAGGCTTCTTCCCCAGTACCTATGTGATGCGAGTAGAGTCCGGTCAAAAGACTCTTCAAGTTACTCGCAATTTACAGTTAGCCGACCAAACAACGCTTTTACGAGATCAAGTAAGAAGTTTAACTTTGATCCCTTCAAAAATGCTTGTTATTACTCCTTTGTAAATTTTTTTACCAACAACACAGAGTCTGATTCTAAAGCCTGACGAGTCAAGCTTCTAACGACATTGATGATTGAAACTAACTCAAGTTTTCAGTACATCATATTGTCATGAATAATTTATTGAATTGTACACGGTTCTAAGTGCATGACAAGTGGTAAAACTGGGCCAATGAATTTTCAGATAGTCGTACAAGTGGGCGAAGAGGTCGACGGAGTGGCAATGGTGCGTTGTGCTGCGGACGTAATGTCCTCAGGACAGGCGGCCAAGGACGGCGAGGTTCGCTACAAGGAGACCCTCTGTCCACTTAAGTACCTCCAAGAGGTGTGACGGCAACCTCCAAAGGCCCATACTCCGGGCCGAGGTCGAACGCGAACTCCCGGTCCCGGGCCAAAGAAAGCCTCGGAGAAATACTACGACTGCTTGCAGTGCACCGAGCAATGCCGTCACGATCTTCTTCTCAAGACAAAGAGTAACAACATCAATAACAACTTCAACAAAAACAATAAAAATATAAACAAAGCTTACAGCAGAAAAAACGCGAGTGTCAAAAAAACGAGTGGTGGTCAAGCGAACGCTGCCAAACGTGGTGGGACTGCCAAAAACAACAACAACTACAACAACAGCAGCAGCAGCAGCAGCGGTGGTGGAAGGAACAATCATCAAAACAATCGTAACAATCAGAATCAAAATCAGAAAAACAGAGCACAGGCTGGTACGGGCAATAAAAACAAGGTTCAGAAGATCAACAATCTTCAAGTGGCCGCAAGCGTTGCTGGCAACAAGAGCAGCACTGCCACCCGTCGCCTTGAAGATTATTTGATGAACTTTCGAGATCCCTCGGTACTCCGATGGCTGTTCAAGAGCTCGAGCACTGGTGATCATAACGAGGCGAAACAGCGGTTGCCCTTGGACAAGAAGGAATCGAAGAAACCGATTACTCCCGCGCGAAAACGCTCGTCTCTGGCTAGACCGGTCAGAGTTCATGACGCTTGTTTGCAGGACCATGGCCCGTTTGTCGTTAACTGGAACGAGGATAAGAACTTGCAGAATCAACAGCAGCAGCAGGAACAGCAGCTGCAGTGTACAGATGACGAGGTACATTGTTTCTTTTGGTGTTTAATTCCAGTGTGGTCACCCTCTCCAACAAATTCCAATTTTTTTTAAATCATCTGAATGAATGTCTAATAAATATTTAATACGATCATGAAAATGAAATAAAAGAATTTTAAATGTTAAAAAGATGTTCCTTAAAAATGATTCCTTTTGATACTTCATTGAAAACTTGTCATATAAAAGTGATCGATGACTTTTGAATAAAGTTTTTAAGTATGCTCATTATTATCTACTCATCTTTTCAGTAAAAAATTGATTTTTTCAAATTTTTATGGTTTTCTTAAATTGACCAAAAAAATTAAAAGGACGAGTTTTAAAACATATCCTTGAAGGTTTTTTAACAGATCTTAAAATCAGCATACGTAAGTTGTTTTTCATTTACAGTTAACTGAATTATTTACTTACTAATTTATTTTTAGATCAGAGAAGAAAATTCTGAAAAGGACAAAAAAAGCTACGAAAAGCGCTTGAATCAGGGGATCGACGACCTCGTAGAGATTTGCGTTGACGAAGAAGTGACCACCTGGCCGATCCGACTGCGCCTCGGTGAATTCTTTGAACTAACGTTACCCAAGTGCCACAGACGCAAGCGCCGACGCAGACATCTCATGATGATAGCAACGATGCGGGAAAAAACAATGAAGTCGATGATGGAAGCCGGTGGCATCAGGGCCAGCAGGAAGAAAGGCGCGTTCAAGGACACCGAGCGTCTACTCAAGGTGCTGAGCATTAACAATGTGGACCAAGACAGCAGGTACAACGTTGCCCGCTGTATCGTCATGTAAAAAAACGGCAAAGCTAAAAAGCGACATTTTCTATGAACTGAAGGATAAAATCAATGGATCCAGAAACGTGGTCAGATGCTATAAGTCAGATTATTTTTTAGTCTGAATTGTTGTTTTTTTGAGTTCTTAAACGGTTGAAAAAATAAAAAAAATCTGAAAGATTGAAAACAGAGCAGATTTCTAATGAACTTTATTAATTAAGTTACGTTGCAAATGCTTAGTTAAAAATTTTTTTTTACTAGAAATTTGAAAAATTTCATTATTATTGTTATTAATTTTAAGACGTATGGGCTAAAGTTTTTGTATTTTAATACTTTCATTGAAATATTTGTACGTACATACCACAAAAATTTTTTAAATGCAGCTCTTAATGTAATTTAATAAGCTATAGTTATAAATTATTTTATATTTTTTTATATCATTAATTCTTATCACGTGTTACGTTTCCTTTTTTAATAATCTGAAAGTACAGTTATAATACATGAGATCAAAATTTCATTTGGACAGTTGATGTGACATCAGTTAAATTATTCTTGAATTTTTTTTACCACCAAATTTTTTTGATAATTATTTTTTATTCTTTGTTTAAACATATATTTACGTGTAAAAATGGTTTTAAAAATCAATTTTATATCAATACCGTGCCCAAATGATTTTTGTTCTCTCGTTAATCATAACATTTAAGCAATAAAAATAAATCTTAACTTTTAAATATAGCTTCAATTGTTAATTCATCCTGAATAAGAGATTCTTTAATCTAAATATATTACTTTTTTTATTAGAATTTCAAGTTTTACAAGTTTTATGGCAAAAACAGTGTTTGAAATGATAATATCACTGTAATTTAATTAAAATTAAATTTTTGATAATGTACAAAGACATGCATGGAATTTTTATTACTTCATACGTTTTTTTTTTCAATCTTATATTTTGTAAAATCTTATTTCTTATTCTATTTAAATTATATTGTACAACTAAATAAAGTGAAAATTCATTTTAAAAGCCAGTTTATTTGAAAGTGAAATGTAGTTACCAATGGCCTATAGCATTGATTTTTGAAAGTTTATTCAAATTTTAAACGTCATAAATTATTTTTTTATTTTTTTACTTAATATTTGTTTTTTACGAATATTCTTTTTTTTTCAAATTATCCATACCGTTAAAAAAAAACTGATAAAGTACCTACAATTTTTAAAAACATACAGTAATAAGATTTATCAGGAGCCTGCAATTCACTTTGAGAGGTTCTGACTATGAAATGTTATTTTTTAAATATAGATCTACTCAAAAAACATTTAATCAAGAAATCTGCTCTCTATCTCTCTATCTCAACTGTAGTAGAACTTTTATTAAATATAATTCATGTAACTAATGTTATTGAAAATCACGTATTGATAACTTAAAAAATTATTCCCTATAAATAGAAGCTGTTTATGCAATGTTGTTAAAAACAGGATTTAAAAAATATCTTGTATCAAGAGTATGTACACTTACGGAAAGGGTATGAAATAAACTATTAACTTATTAATTAATAGCTGAGTTTAATCGTTGTTCGTATAAATAAGAAAGTTTTACTCCACGTTATTATATATTTGAATTAATCAATAGAAATAAAATTACCTACCACCACGAGTCGTGTATATCAATATTCTACGTAGTAATTTAAAACTTTAATTTTAATATGCAGTCAAATTATTCTAGTAACAAGTTAATTTTTTTAATTCCTTAAATATTAATCCATCAAGTATATTACAGTCAGAATTATTATTTTTTATTTTAGAAGAAAAATTCTTAATAAATAAAAAAAATACTCTTACTAAATTATTAATCCTCGGAATGTTACGGTTAATTAATATTGATCATTTTGCAGTTACAGAATATGAATCAACTTTAAAATCAGTACTTTTTTATTCGTAACAACCGCCTCAATAGTTAATTTAATAATCCAGTATACATAAGAAACAGGTAATGAACTTGAGAGTAAACTTAACCAGTTATAGATACATTAAAAATGTTTAAACACCACGCTAACAATGAAACCGAAGGCCTAGTCTAAAAATCTGTTAGTTGTTATAAAGGAATGCACTATGCATATATTTAAAACAAAATATACAACCATCAACGTTTAATAAAAATTTTGAATGGAATAAATAAATTATTTAGGTGAGGTTAGTGAGATAATTGGGAAATTCAAATTGAACATCAAAATACAAAACCTGTATAATCTGGAATAAGAGTATATTTATCCGAGAAATAATTATATTGGGGTTAGGTAGTGTAACTTGATTTAATGTATAACTAATTGTTATATCATGAATAAATATTTTCCGTCGACATACTAAATATTAAATACAATAACTGTATAAAAAATAAACTTGTCAAATTCTATGCAGTGCACAAATAAAACATGGTGCTTACCGCTGACGAATAGATAAATAGTGTATTTTTGGATCTTCTCTGTAACTGTACATATTCAATTGGTAAACGATTTTTTAAAAATCGTAGATTTTTTGAATAATATAATGGTAGAAAGGTGATTATAGATTCCTTGGCATGAATAAGTGAAATTCGGTAAAAAGAGAAAAAAATTTTTTTAAGCACTACAATAAAACTGCCGACTTTTTAAGGTTTCATAACACACTATTGAGATAAATTTTACACAAAAAGTCTTAGACAGAAAATACAAAAAAGTAACTGTGACAACTTTTCAGAAAAAATCATGTATTACTAACAAAGGGATACTTTACTTAAAGATTGATTCACGGAGCTTATAATTAAGGCACGAAGTATGACCCATCAAAAAAAATTCTTATCCGATAGTTTCTTGTCTTCAATAATATGTTGAGCAACTGACGTATGTAAAATATAAAGAATTGTTGTTACATGATTCTGAATACCAATATCGAATGTTATAATTAAAACAAAACAAAAATTTTTTAATGATACCTGCTTACTGTGTAAATAAAAAAAAATAAAAACAATTCTTTTGAACTGATATTTTGCTTAATAGAAATGAATATAGAAGAGTGTATATTATAGAAAATAGAAAATAGTTTATCAAATTAGTATAAATCTGTTAAGACTAGATAAATGAGAAAATAAGGAGGGTCGCAGTAAATGTATAACTAAAAAGAAATATTTACGATGTTTTTAGTTTTGTTTTCAAACGATGCAGTGTAAAACACACTTTAAATGTTTTGCACCCTCTGAACGCCTTGTAATTTTCTAAGAATAAAATTTTTTTTTCTGTAAAAATACTTGCTCCAAAGTATTTTTAATGAACTGCATGCAAATGAATGAAGAAAGTTTTAGTATTTTTTTCTTTTATACATTTCAGTCTTTAAAAAATTGTAATATTAATCGATTGTATTATCACACTGCACGCAAAAGAAGCTTATCGTTACGATAGTTCATTGATTGTGAAAAAACTCTATTCATATTTTAATTACCGCCATTCGGTACTTACTTATGATTTATAACTGACTGGAAAGTAAAAAGTTAATACTCAAACAAAGTTTCAGCAAGAGAAGGTCCTGGATGGTAAGGTCATTTATGTTCTACTCTACTTAGGACTTTTCTCTACTTACTTCTAGTCTAAATTGTTTGCCATTTTATCTAAAAGAAGACAAAGAAAGTGACAAGGATAATTACCATAACAATTTTAGCATTCATGATTTTTCATAATCTGACGTTATAATAGTTGTAAATAATTATTAAATTTAAATCAGACGTTCCTTTAGAGATACTTGTTGCTAAAAGATTAGTTATGAAATTCCAGCAGTTGTACTTCTCGCAATTTTTTGAAATTTGCGTACAAACTGGTTAGGTACTAGAAAATGAAAGCTGCGCTAGAAATGCTATTCATCCATTGTACTTTTTGCCTCTGAGTTAGATGTCCTTCATGGGGTCCAAATTGCCGAACGTGCCCGAACGAACAAATGTACATCAAATAAGTATATGCTAACTCAGTACCTCAAAACCATGCAGCTAAAGTGTGCAAATGTACTACCTTATTGTAACAAAATAAATAAAATGAGTTTAATTTTTTTATTACAAACGGCAGTTTATACTTATGTTTTGTATATAATAGTTTAATGCGGAAACAAAAAAAGAATAAAAACAGTATGTAAGTCTCATTGTTGTTGGTTCTGAACAATCACATAATTATTTATTTCTTTGGATCCATTCTTTTAACATGAAATAACCAAATATTTTTCTGCTCTTATAATTTAATATACAGTTTATAAATGTAAAGACGAGTAATATTTATAAACCAAGTAAATTTATCGTAACAAAATTTTCAGGCGTTTTGGATAACCTTCTAAAAGTTATGTCAAGAAATATATGGTGTATTTATTTTGAATACGTGTACAAAAGCCGTCCTATTTATATAACCATTGCAATTGCCAATCATCTACACAGTGGATTTTCCCAAAATATATAATATACGCGCGTATTACAAACTGTAAATTGAAGCTCTCAAGAAAGTATTCTTAATTGAACCTCCTTGAATACACACCATTCTTGAAAAATTTACGAATGTTTGTTATTATTATATTCTTACGTAAAGCTAACAAAAGTGTTTAACTAAGTAACCTAATATTAGTAATAAAAGAACATGCGCCTGCATTACATGAGTATAGAGTTGTAAAAGTTGATGTATTATATGAAAACTCATCTTAGATGTTCGTGAATGTTTGTAAGTGTTTATAGTGTGCTTGTGAACGTTTGTTGTAAGTTAATAACAGTTTGTTTTATTGAAAGAAATACAAGTGTACCTATTTTACTTAAAGAAGGATGTTTATTTAATGAAGCTATAGTAATTGTTTGTTTTACGATGGAACATGTTAATAAATTGTTACGTATATTTATACGAATGCTAAGTAAATTTAGAAAAAAAACTATTGATTCACCTTTTTTATGTTAAGTATATATATTTTTTCTTAAATAAATACTGCGACTATAGAATAGTTCAATATTTATTTAACGACATACTTATTTGATAACTTTTCCCTTCAACATCAATCGTAACGTATCCTGAATTTTTGTAAAACAATAAGTGGTCTATCATCTTACTCCATGCGTCAACCGTCTCACTCCAGGAAAATATAAGATGATGAGATAGTTGATAAAATCACATTGGATTGCTGTACATTAAATTATTAATAATTACCATAAATAAGGTCATAGTAAAGTTATACGACTGAAAATAGAGTGATTACTACGATATATACTGTTAACATCAATAGGTTACATTATTTTAATATTTGGAAATATAATTGCGCACTTTATAAATATTTCTTCTTTGATTCATACTTCACAGTAGATAAAGGCTTATAATATTAAGCATCCTATTATTTGCTTCAATTACGTTGCATTGAATACAATTTTGTTGGTCTGGCCTTTGTTTGAATTCAGTGTAAGACTATTTTAGAATGATTAGGTTATATTTCACTAAGATTAATAAAAAAGTTATGTTACAACAAAATTAACAAGGTGCATGACATAAAATACAAACTTTGTGGTATGAGAAAAAATATTAACAAAATTTTGGGTACTAATTGCTAATTCATTTTGTATAATAATTGATCTTCATTGGTTGTCTGCGACTAAAATGACATCATAACATATAGATACTACCAATCTAATTTCTTTTTCTGTGGATTTATCGGTTATTTCAGAAAAATATTTGACGTGCTTATTGTAAAATCATGCGCATTCAGGCCTGTACCTTATGTGTTTTTTTAATACTAACATGCATGCTAAAATAATTTATTCGTAAGTGAGTGTAGGTCAATTTTTTTTCAAAGATCTTTAGCGGAACTTTTAAGAACCTTGAAAAGCTATAAGCTTCCAGAAACGTGTATCGTTTAAAGAATAAAAATGTTTTTACACGTGAACAACCTTAAGCTATTACTTGACAGAAAAATTAATTTTTCAATAAACAAAAAATTCCATAGTGTAAATAATCATCTGACCAATGCTGATAAGCTTATGGAATCATGTAAGACACGAATAGGGTTTGCTTGTCTGCTTCAAGTTTTATTCAAAGTTTTAATTTTTTAATTCTGTTTATTATTTATCATTGGTCTCGATAGAGAGTTATTACAATTATTATCTAAATGAAAGGGATGTTGTTTGAAAAAATNAACTTTTTTTTTCATAAAGTTTAATCTCGCAAAATATTAATATTTTTTTAATTTATTTTTCAGAAAATTTTACAGATAAGACTATATACATTATATACGACGATAGACCGATGGTTTATTTTTCTAAAAGAATGATGAAATAACAAGTTAAATAGTTTGTTCTTCTGCTATCTCAAACATCTGTTTTAACTATGGCTGTATAACTAGTTGCACACATACGCCAACGAATATTACCATCTTTTTCTATGAATATTTATCTCACTATCTTTAATTTTAGAAAACAGATGTAAAGCTTCCTCCAGATATCAGAATTCGTTCGCGTCAGCGCGCATCTGGCACACATAAATCGATGATAGTTCACATCATAATTATATTTTGTAATAAAATACTAGTACTTAATACAATTTATCTTATTAAATTTTTTAAAGAAAATACTGTAATTTTTTAATTTTTTTACTAGAAAAAGTTTTAAAATAACTGCAAGGAGTTGATGCATGTTCATATGACACAATTCTTGGAATCGAAAAACTTATATAACAGGCTTTTTTAGTATTTTTATCATTCTTTACAGCAGAAATTTTTATGTAATAGGGAAATATTCAGACTAATACGTACTATCGAGTGTGATTACTTGAGAAATTCACATGACTTCGTTTAAATCGCAAGTAATTAGAATATAAATAATTATAATAATTTTTATTTATTATTTCGTACATCAAAAAAATATTGACACGTAAGATAAATTTGTAAAAATTGTCGAAGGTTACAATTTAATTATTTTAAATATTTCCGTAACATTTATTATGATAAAGTTGTACGTGTATCTTTGAACATAATATAAATTGCTCGGAATATAAATATCTTCGAATCAGCTAAAGCTACAGTGCCTTCTTATGTCGAGTCATGTATAACATCAACATGATTTTTTAAGATGTTTCAAACTTAAATTCATACAGGAACGTGATTATGTAATGATATATTTAATTTTTCTCGATACAGCAAATAAGAAATAACATCAGTGATGATTAATCGAAAAACTTTATTACAGTTCTATCCGCTCCTTAAAATTTACAGCTTGAATTTAGCTCCCTTGACGATCGGGTACTTGTCGCCACTGCAAATTCCACGGAAATCATCAAGCGAGAGTTCATAAATAGCTACACCACCAAGACCCTTGGCTTTGGCATAAAGGGCCTTGTTGCCGGCTGTGTCGGGATCCTCGAAGCCAACCCAAATGCCGTCAGTTCCAGCCTTCTTGTCGTAGGCTTGGTAGGCATAGGCACCGTACTTTTTGGATGGATCATTGACTCGTCGGAGGCGACCGACCGAGCTCTCGGTCAACCGCGAGCAGACCTCGGCGTAAGAGAGCAAGCCGGGGATGGCAGTGTGAGGTCCCTCGGCCCCTGGGCCATCAGCCGTCACTGGGGGTACTCCGGCGATCTCACTGTCTTCAGTTAGTCTCCAGGTTCGGGCGAACGTAGGTATGCCAATGACAATTTTTGAGCCGGGCGTACCGTTTTCTGACCAGTACCTTAGAATATGAGGAATTTTTCATATTTTTCTAGTTTTTTCAACATTTATTAGTGTCATTATTGTTGTCTGAGAAAAAAAATCCATAGTAAATCATTATGTTTGAAAAATACCAAGGATAACATTCTCACGAAGTTATGAATAACTACTATACGTCACAGTAATGTAGCACAAACTATGAATTCATGTACTGAAACTCTAGGTATATGTATATTGTAATAACATATTATTTCGCTCCAGGGCATCATTTTTTTCTATCATCCTCTACTACTAAATCCACCTTAAAAATTTATGGATACAATCTTTCCAATACGTGGAGTGAGACAATCTCATTTGAAGTAAACACAATTTAAGTTTAAGAGTAAGTAACTGATATTAGTTGTTTTTAATAATAAATACCTGGTCTGAGCATCCACATTATCACTTGGTTCCCGACCATAACTCTCATAAATGGGTGCAGGATAATCAGCTTTTTTGGGCGAACGTTCTGGATTAGTTTCATCAAAAGCAAAAAGATGAATGGCATCAAGATTGGATACTATATTCCTTGCATCATAGTAAACTGAAAAAATTATTATTTTCGGTCACTAATATAAATAATTTCGAATAAATTATATCATTTGATCAGAATTAGTTCCTAGATGTAAGGTTATTGTAATCAGAGACATTGAACAAAAAATCGATTGAAAAATAACTTACTGCTGGAGTTGATGTGAGGTAAGACCGTGAGAGTAAGAGCTTTATTTTTGGTGCGAAGTTGAGTCTTCAGATCACGAACCAGAATAGTGAAGCCGTCACGGTGTTCCTTTTCCTTTTCGTCCTTGAACTTGCCATAGTTTATAATTTTCTTGAAACCATGCCAAAGCGAGCTGAAGGTACCGCGGTTCTTCTTCACTTTGACGGCAGGGAATTGCCAGGCAAGATCGACACCATCAAATTCGTAATCAGCGAGGAAGCTGATCACCGAGTGAATGAACTTGTTTCGAGCTTCGGATGTTTCTGTCTGCACAGTAGTAAAAAAATGGTTAATCGAAATTATGAACCCACATAATTGTATTCAATGAGCGATTCTAGTGAAAATTTGTAACGTGGTAATTGGATACTAAGCACATTTTTTTTTTTTAATTGAAGTTAATAATGCCAAGGAACTTTTGTATGGAAGTTTCCTTAGAATCGGTCAAAACGCATATATTTTTTAACAAAAAGGAAATTTTTATGAAAGCAGTAATTAGTAAAAGAAATAACTATAGAAACCTACCACGGTGAGGTACTTGTGAGTTTCTTCGTAAGGATCAGCATTGCCACCGATGGAAAGATAGACCTTAAGCTCAGGGTACTCACGCTTGAGGTGAGTTACTTGGCGGTAGAGGCCATAGCCGGCACCGGTATCAAGGTTTGGGTTCAGAGACGATACCTCGAACGTATCGGGTTTGATGCCAGCGAAGCCGTAGATAAGATGGGTGCACAGTGACAAAGCTGGTTTAAGGTCATCTACTTTCAACTTACCAGGACCTGCAGAATTGTCACGAGTTAGTTTTAAATCTGGTTTTAGAGGAATGAACCTCCTTCGAGGGAGTTACGAATGCATATCATAGCCAAAGATTTTAAGAACAGAAGATCTATTGGTACTAAAATTCTTAAACTTGTTTAAAATTTATATAAGAAACTTTTTTTTTCATAAAGTTTAATCTCGCAAAATATTAATATTTTTTTAATTTATTTTTCAGAAAATTTTACAGATAAGACTATATACATTATATACGACGATAGACCGATGGTTTATTTTTCTAAAAGAATGATGAAATAACAAGTTAAATAGTTTGTTCTTCTGCTATCTCAAACATCTGTTTTAACTATGGCTGTATAACTAGTTGCACACATACGCCAACGAATATTACCATCTTTTTCTATGAATATTTATCTCACTATCTTTAATTTTAGAAAACAGATGTAAAGCTTCCTCCAGATATCAGAATTCGTTCGCGTCAGCGCGCATCTGGCACACATAAATCGATGATAGTTCACATCATAATTATATTTTGTAATAAAATACTAGTACTTAATACAATTTATCTTATTAAATTTTTTAAAGAAAATACTGTAATTTTTTAATTTTTTTACTAGAAAAAGTTTTAAAATAACTGCAAGGAGTTGATGCATGTTCATATGACACAATTCTTGGAATCGAAAAACTTATATAACAGGCTTTTTTAGTATTTTTATCATTCTTTACAGCAGAAATTTTTATGTAATAGGGAAATATTCAGACTAATACGTACTATCGAGTGTGATTACTTGAGAAATTCACATGACTTCGTTTAAATCGCAAGTAATTAGAATATAAATAATTATAATAATTTTTCTATGCGACATTTATTCAAATTTGAAAACGAATATGGCTCATCTCTAAAAAATCTTACTGAAAATAAAGTTAAGTTTTCGGATATTTATGTGTTATGTATAAAAATGTATGCTATATTTGTAAAAGTAAACGAAAATCTCAGCAGTAATAAACTAAGGCTGAAATCTCTCTGCATTTTAATACGATTTGATTAAAATGGTGTACTAAGTAAAATTTCAAAGTACTGTATGCTCACAGACATCTCACTAACACAAGTAAGATTTTTAATATATTGTGTTACCTTTTTAATTGAGATTCATGTACGTAAATCCATAAAAGAATGACTTAACGCAATCATTTGCATTTTAAAAAACATCTTTTATTTAAACTATGAACAAAGTAGATTTTAGATATAAGTTTCTTAGTTTTTCAGTAAAAATTAGGTGAATTTTTGAATTGTTTTAAAGAATTGTTGTAAAATTTTTGAATTAGAAGGATATAAAGCTTAAAGTTTGTACTGCGGCTATTTACTTCTGTTTATTTATTTATTTTTATCTTTGTTTTCTAATACCGTTATAGCTGGATATTTTGCATTAGTAAGTCCATTTTTATTTTCTAAATTATTGGTGAAAAACCAATTCATGCTTAAAATTTGATAAAATTCGAAAATGCTTCTAATTTTTTTTCTTATACAGGAAAACATTTGGTTTCAAAGTACCGAATGCAGTTAATGATAAAAAAAATTTTTTTAACTTGATGTAATCGTACATAGTTAATGTTTACAAAAAAGCAGAAAACTTTTTAGAACTACATTAAAAGTACGCAAGTCTTATTATATTTCACCACATTATACGAGAATAAAATTGAGTAGAATAAGAAGCTGTAAACGAACAAATGACTCACCTGAGCGCTCGAAGGACGTTGAATTCCAGTAGCAAACTACCTTGGAGTGCTCATGAAGATCAGCACTGAATGCAAAATTTGCGCAAAACAGTAGAACTACGGCTGCTGCCGAAGACATGAGCGGCCTCATTTTGACAGTCTGGTAATACATGCAAGAAAATTAGCACCATTCACTTATTTCTCCTTCAATATATATGATAAAAATTACGTTTAACAATAATATCATTTCACTGATAAAGATTACAATCGTTTACAACAGAAATCTACTTCATGTTTCAATTGCCTTTGGACAATTTATAGTTGTTTATAAAAAAAATTTTTATTTTTTTATTTTATCACAATTACTAATTTTTTAAATGTTTGAAATAATTAAGGAAAAAAAGGTATATATGGTATTAGACATGAGCATCTTTCAATGAAAACAGCTTGGCTTTCGTGAAGATAAAAAAATTAAACAGCAATCCTAATAGAAATAAAAGCGTAGGGTATATTATAATGAAAATATGATACGTGTTGTGAGAAGTGGCACAAAAATACATAAGTTGAGAGATCACTACTTACCTACTTGCCCGACAGTATCGGACTGTTTGAGCCGGAGATCCCGCTCAGACTTTGATACTCTTTCTATCATGCGGTACGAGTGGGGCAGTGGAAATGGTTTGCAAGCATTATGTCATACTTCTCGTATCGTCTTTATTTTCCTCTTCTCCTTCTCTTGCTTCGTAGCCTCTCTCTGTACCTTTTTTTCCTATAATCTTGTTTTGTTTTGCTCTACATGGCGTTTTCTCTTTATCTCTTTGAAGACAACTTTCGATTTTTTTATCTAGAAACTTGTTATTCTTAGCTGCTGTCAACTATTATGTCATTTCAAGACTCAAGTATTATAGAGTAGAATTATTAAAAATAATTGAAATTGATATTTTACCCAATTTACAGGTTGTGTTCAATTTTATATCATAAAAATAAATGGTATCATGCGTTAGTCTCCTGCCTGAAGTGACATTTTTGGTAAATATCAAAAAAGTTTTATGTAATAATATAAAAAATATCATCATTATAAATTGTAAATTTAAGTAATTTTTCATATTACCGCAAAATTGAGGTCAAAACTTTCCGTAGAAAAATAGTCTTTATTGGTCATATGACTTCAACGTACGTTACATCCGGGTAAGTAAAACATGTGAGTAACATTTTTCGAAGACAATTGCCAAAGTATGGCAAAAATGTTGCTGAGGAGCACTTTTTTACACGTTATTACCAACTTTTTTCGAGTAACATATAGTTTAGTCAATACGTTGGTCCAATTTTAGTGACAACTGAGCTATACCTTAATAATAGTTAGTTCTTTGTTTATGTTCTAATGAATAAAAAAATTTTTTTATAAAACAATATTATTACATTGCATTTAGAAACTGAAACTGTCAATAAAAATTTCAAAACTTACGTTCAAATTTTTTTTGTGTCTATTCTTTGTGTTGTAAAATTAAAATAAGTCTTTATAAAAAAAAACTATAACTTGAATTCACGACTTTCAACTTCTTAATATGTCTATATACGTTAGGAGTCTATTGCGCCACTACTGATAAGTTTAACGTACAACGATACAACTCATTTTTTTTCTAAGACCAAATTACAGAAGAGGTTGATAACCAAGCAGCTGTCGAGATGCCGAGTAGTTGGAATGGGTTCTCGCACAAGTTGACAAATCGCTAATTTTCTTTACAAGGTAATTGTCAGCATGATATTTGGGCCAAGCTCTTGGAGAGATGAGATCAGAGCCATTAAAGTATCGGCTCAGATGAACTAATCACGAGTCCCATTGAGTCGTGATGCTTCCAACAGAGTTTTTTATGATTCTCATGGTTATACAAAGGACAAAAGATCTTTGAAATGACGGAAGTTTTGATTACGTTTTGTACTTTTTTATGTCTACATAAAGACCTGATGTTTCTTGGAGAGATCGTACATTGTTAGCAAAATAAATTATCGTTCCTTGTGTACTCTTCGCTTGTGTGTCATCTGACGATCGTTTTCGTCCGTACTCTTGAAATTCAAATTCATAAGCTAACCAATATATCTTTTTCTCACTTATTTTTCCTCGTATAATTACTGGCTGCCTTTAAGATTTTATAGATTATGTATAAAAAATTTTCTAATCTCAATACAATAAGATTAATTTTTATTACCATTTTATTTTAAAAATTTTATCATCTAAAAAAATGTATTGAATACTTGGGAAACCTTGTTTCACGACATTTTGATTAAGAAGAAATATTTACTTAAGCAAATGTACATATGTGAGCACTGAGCACTAGATAACCTATCGACATAAAGTTCAAGCCAAGAAAAAGTTTTTCTGTCAGTAATCATTTTATTTTGTGTATGTATGCTCTGCATACATGTTTCATACGAAGTGAAAACCCCATTGCCGATAAACAACATTTCTTGAAACTAGTATGCTGATAACACATTTTCATAGGTAGTTATACAGTTATACAGTTACTTCATAAACTCTAAAATACGTTTAGTACAGATACACATAGATACATACACTTTTTAAATACATGCTAACTCGACTAAAACATTATATTTGAGACAGTTATCAAATCAAGAAATTAAATTACTTATACCATACGAAATAAAAATTTGTTTTTATAAAATATCTCTTAAAAATCTAAATTTAATTTTGTACACAACTTATTTTTTCATTCTTAAGATACATTGTTCAAAAAGTAGTTTTTTTGACGTTGAAGCTTTTCGCAATATCAACTTAGCTATTTTTTAATTATTAATACTTTCGTTTGAAGCTTCATAAAACCTCAGTTATATATTTGTTATATGATTTATTATCTTATAGTTTTGTAGTTTTTCTTGTTTTAACGAAAAAAAGAAATAGGACATGATAATCTTCTTGTCATGCCTATTTTTCTTCAAGAGAATAAATTAGATTATACTTAATGAATGTTTAAGTCAATCTATAATAAAAATACATACAATGTTATTTTATCTGTTTATTCGTAAATTAACAAAGTAACAGTATACTGTACAAGTAAACTACGCTTACTGTAATTTTAAAAAACTTAACAGCCATACAATCATACTAGTTTAATATAGCATCATTGGTAATTCTATTGGTTGGGCCATAGATTCCTTTTTCACCGTATGTAAGTATCTGGCTTTAAAATTACGATGAATCACTTTCAGAGTAATTACAATAAACATAAGGGCTACCACAACTAGTATAGAACCTGGAAATGTTTGCATTATTAATTAATTACAACAAAACTTTTTTTACTTTAATCTTTAATTATACTAACCGATCAACCAATAAGATATTTCATTAAAAGAAATGGACGATATTCCTTTGTTTTGCTGAGCTGAATAAACATAAGCAATATTAAAGTTAAAATTACTAAACAAATCTTACGACAATAAGGTTTCAATATAATTTACCATGCTCCCAGGATTCGTTTGAAATTTTTATTTGTTGCTTACTATCTAGATAAATAATATTCAGACTCCCAAACTGGCCATGACCACACTGGCTCTTATTTTGAAGCCTATCGCCAATTAAGTGAGAAGAAGAAGAAGAAGAAGTCTTCAGATTTTGGACCTGGACTTGAATGTAGACGTCCTTGTAAATGTAGCCGTAGAGATTTGAGACGTTGCAGCCATAGTTACCAGTATCATTAATCGACAAATTTTTTATCATGACAGAGTTAAGCGTCACATTCATCCTTTCATTGTAATCTACCTTTGAAATGGGCTTGCCATTGTGGATCCACTCGATCAAGGGAGCAGGTGCTCCTCCTGCCTCGCACTTCAACTCAACTGTCTCATTTTCAAAAGCATTTATGATCTCTGGCTCGATAATGAAATAGGGTTTTGACTTGACTTCCAGATCAATGTAGCGGAGAACATCACCACCTATGCCATTGGATACTTTGCACTCGTATGTGCCACTATCGTTAAAATTCACGTTAGTGATTGTGAGAAATTTACTAGTGTTTGCGTAACTCATTCGATCGTTAGGCTGTATTCTAAGTCCGTTCCTGTACCAGTGCACATAAGGTACAGGGAAACCACTAAATATGCAAAACAACGTAATTGCCTCCCCAAGAAGTACGGTATTATAGCTATGGCTGACGTACTGCTCCATTGGCGCACGGTTTTTTGAACTTACTTTCAAGTCAACGATAAGATAAGTAGAGTTGCTGGTTCTGTATTCTGTAAGAATGTCTGAATAGATGAGGCACTTGTAACAAGAGGCATCATCCATCTTGACATAGCTGAACCACAGGTTACCTTCAGGACCAAGGGTTATGCGATGATTGTCACGTAAGATTTCGTTACTGTCACTAGGCTCACAAGTGTTGTGCTTCAACCAGAAAAATTCGGCTTTGGGTGTTGCATGAGGCACATTACACTTGAGGTGCAGATCATCGCCCTCTTTTACCCTCATTGTTCTTGTGCCCTGATCTTTGAACGAGCCTAGTTCTGATTTCCGCACAAATACTGAGTTCGAGGTGGCAGTACCAAACTTGTTACGTGCAAAACATTGATATTGACCAACATCCTCGTCTTGAGGTTTGGAGATGATGAGGGTACCAGAACTGGGCTGCATGGAGATACGGTCTTCATTGTCCTGCCATTCCAAATCCTTTTGATTTTTTGTCCATTTGAATCTGCAAACCATAAGTACTGAAGTACTCTTTCATTATCATTTTTTTATTCAAGATTGTTTCATTAAAAAATATAGCATCAAGAATTAAACAATTACTTTAAGTAATATTTCATTACAAGCTGAATATTTTTTTAAGTAAAAATTGCAGTATTGACAAGATGCTCACTCTGTCTCAGTGAGACGAGACCAAGATAAGACCGAGATTTCTAGTAAGTAAATATTATAACGAGCTTTTCAAATTCTTTCCTGCAGGAACTTTCTTAACTTACATAAGTGGGTCATTCTATTAAAGACAGAATGTTTCCAAGGCTAAAATGGACAATAACTAAAAAGGGGTTTTGAATTATTTAAACATTTTTATTGTATTATTAGTAACTCAAAACAAGTCATCATTCTTCAGTTCCACTAAAAAAGAATTTTCGAATACTAACGTAATGGATATGAAAATTAAACTGTACCTTTGTATTTATATAATGTATATAAGCTGTACTATAATCCATATAAGCTGTACTATAATCCATCATCTTATACGTTGATAACCGAAGACTTTAGTAAGATATCATTCATTCTTTAGAGTTACGGGCACTTAATTTTTATTTTGGAGGGACCAACCTTACGATTTCGCAAGTCTGTGACAATGGTTTATCGTGAGGGAAAAATAGAAAAAAAATTCTGCAATACACTGCACTTTTAAAGAATACAAAACGTTTAAAGGCCCTGGCTCATTAAGTATGCCAAAATTCTCCCCACACTGATTTCGATTAGACAAAGACCACTTGGTAGATAATACAAAAGTACTTTTTTTCTTAGTCACAGAATCCTAACCAAATCGCGTAGGTATGAGATTAGACTTCGTTATCTTTTCTGGAATGACTTAGCAAGTTTTTATTAAAAATAATTTTAAAAATATGATTACTGATATTATTACTACGTACACACTAAAATTTTTTTCTATTAAATATAACCTGAAAAAATTATTAAAAAATTTTCAATTTTTAGAAAAAACACCAGAACATACTACAGTGTAAAAAAAAAATTTGTCGTATATTTTTTGTATATTTACCTAAAACAAAAAATATTACGAGTCTTCATAAATAGTGAAATACTGTCAAAAATAATCAAAACCCATTTTTTTACTATTTTGAGCCATCTTTTATGGGCTAGGTAAGTACAAAGAATGTTCGTTAGAAATTTTTCTTCAAATTGTTTACTACCGCAGTCAACAGTCTTTTCAGATTCATTAAAAACACATTATTTAACAATTGTTTGATGAAAAAATTATAGCAAAAATGATGATATGGAAGCACAACTATAACTAACAAGCAAATCAGGTTTCTGTTAAATCCTTTTCAATCGCACTTTCTCACTAATCTACTTGTAACAGACAAAGAGTAGTTATATATGTATGTATTTATTAAAAATTTAAGCATTTTATGTATGATAAATATTTTATATAAAATTTTTTTTTT
>NW_019379526.1:322338-361601 GCF_000648655.2 Copidosoma floridanum | reverse complement strand
ATACAATAAGTATTTTTATTTAATAAACGATTAAACACACTAATAATTTATTAATTAAAAATAATATGTTTCAATTTAAATGCGATCAATTTTTACATATTAAATACAAATATCACGAAATGAAATTTGTCGAATGATTTAACAGTGGAGCAGTACAAATATTTAAAAAATAAATTGTGTAGCATTAAATATTCAACAAGTAACATTTCATCTACTAACCCCTTGAAGAAACATTCAAACTTAAAAGTATAAGCAATGCTGTTCTATTTAATTTAAATATTTCTAAGACAAAATGGTGACTTAAAAAATAAGATACATTTTTAAACGCTTACATAGGTGGTGGCTCTCCTTTAGCCTCGCACTCGATCAGTAATGTTGTCTGAAATGCATTGTTTGTCACCGCTTGAAATAAAATTTCTTCAGTCATAGGTTGTTTCGTTATTCTTGGGGGGGATATGTCTGAAATGAAAGTCATAAAAACGCATACAATCAATGGGAGAACGTTAATAAGTGATACACAAGTTGTTCAAATATATATTTTCTGATTAAAAATAATTTAAGTATTACGAACTTTATAAAAACAATTATAGGTCACGAAAATTATTACAATGGTCTGTAAAATTTACAGGTCATAGTTCTAATATTTTTATAAGCCTAATTTTATAGTTGCACTTCATACTTCAATTTTTATTTCTAGAAGATTAAGAAATTATCTATAGAAACAAAGTTACTTTGAACAATGTTACGTAGGTTATGTTATACTAAGCCAAACCAACTTCTATCAGCATTATTCATAAGTAGATTTACATGAATACTATACTTCAAAAATTACATTATTTTGACTTCAAACTATTTGTTATTAAATCTTCGAGTGCTTTCATGATTATGGAATATGTAATTTATTCTAGGTTCATCGTTACAATCATAGTGGGAATAACGTGAACGTTTAGTGAATATTCAAATGATAAATTTTTATGGCAATGTGATTTCGTTATTATATCAAATAAACTTGCTTGTTCAGAAAGGATAACAAATATTTTTTAAGAAATATTATTATATTATAAAACTTACCTAGAACTGTGAAGGGTAACACAGACGTGATGAAAATGCATACCATGAAAATCATCTTTGATCGCTGATAAGTTCTAGTATATATTGTCTTGCAAAAGTATGATAACTCTTTTCATAGAACCAGGAGAATTATTTATACATATAATTAACCTTAAAAACACACAGAGAGAGAGAGAGTAATCTTTAACACACTTTCATTTAAAATCACGTAGCTATTAGAGAGTCACTTCTTGTAGAGCTCTTTTTTTCTAACGCAGTCGTTAAAACATGACGATACAACAATTATTTACAGTACAATAACTACACTTATCTCATGGCTGGATACACTAATGACTTTTTAATACCAGAAACGAGTGATTGTAACTGCCTAAATAGGTGATGCATGATGCACAGAAGGTAGTTACTTTTTTTTGAAAGCATTGGAGAAAATTGAGAACATTTCGTTGGTACCCAGTTAGTTTCAGTTAACTACCTTGCACAGGTACAAGGACTCTATTTACAGAGTTATTATATTGAGCTCTTAATTCAACGTGGACGTCAAATCACACGGATAATGTAAATAATACGGAGTGACCAGATGTACTTGAAATTGTTTTATATGTGTAAATAATGGTTATCGATATTTGAGTAGTACGGTACGACATCTAGTTGGCTTTTTGGACAGTATGTAAATGAAAGGAGGAGGGCTCATTATTCTCGTTTTCTTTTTTCTACAAATTAAAATAATTACAAGAAGATAAGACATATAGATAAAAAACTCGCCTAATAGGTATCCAATATATTGTGTTGTACATTTTCCAAGTATAAAAGTTGGTGTTACCTAAGCGAAAATCATTTTAGTGAATGACTTATGACAAGTGATGAAAACTGACAATAAAAAAATAACAAATTCTAGATTTGAATATGAGAATAAAATATTTTGGTTAATATTAGCATTTATTTTCGTCAGAAATTATATCATGAAAAGTAAAGAAAAAAATAAAAACTGAAATCAACTGTTATAAATTATAATTAGTTAAAACTTGTGGCTCATAATATGCATTATTTATAATCACTTATAAAGTTTTTGAGTAACTGATAAAAGTTGCTTTGAATTACTACTAATTTACATAAAAATAATTTACCGTTGTTGTTCCATCGTGAAATAAAACTATAGCAAATTTTTTTGCGCGCCCCAATCAACACCAGCGTTGTCTAACCTTGAAACCTACGCTTCCACTATAACCACCAAGTGCATATCTACAAAAATCATTGTCGGGCGATTGACTAGAGGTTATTTTCGTTTTTTGTATTTCTTTTAAAAAAAAATTTTTTTTCTGTTTGTTTATAGCGATTTTCTCTCTCCGTGTCTATTATTTAATCAACGTACATGCAAATTTTCTAAACGCTTTCTTTTCTCTCTTTAAAGTGTAGCCTTTGTTATGGCATTGACATGCTTTGGTTTTAAAAAATTTCCCATCGTCGGGTTGTATTAAACAGATGATAATTTAGCCCTTTTTAATCTTAAGTATGCGTGAAATGATATAATCATTTAAGAAATCAAGTGAACAAACTGTAAACTTTATTAATAAAATTTGAGTATTTTTTTTATTTTTTTATTTTCCTTGTTTTTTTCACAGAAACATCCATGGATCATAATGGGTTTTAGCCCCCCCCCCTCTCTGCCGACTGCAGTACTTCCTGCAGTCGGGGAGACGAGTGGGCTTACAGTAATAAAAAGCAACAGTATTATAACAGTATGACTTGATGATACCGAAACGAATTATGGAATCGGATTCAGAGAAACCGAGTAGCGGCAATGAAGAGGATGAGCTATCCGCAAGCATTGACTCTATGAGTCTTGGCGAAAGTAACGCCTCCAATGCCACACTTCAATTTCCAGATGTACCCGAAGAACGTCTAGTTGACTTTTCGGACCATGATAGTGACATTGTCGATGACCCAGTAGAAAGAAACATGCGGACTGTTGTAAATTTTTTCAACAAACTCAAACGCCAAGGAGAAATATTGGAACCAGGACAGAGTCCAGCAAAACAACGGAAATTCTACTCGCAGGACAGAGTCTGGAACTTTGACTCTCCACTGCTCTTTTCCAACAAAGAGGAAGCGTCATCAGTAAAATCCAAAACGACACTAAAATCGTTGAAGAGAAAAATCAGTTCTCTTCTGAAGCATTGTTGACTCCAAAAAGAGTACGAAGTGATGGTGGGTCGCAGCACTCTTTTTCGAGCTCAGAAATTCCGCTTGCTCAAGGGCCCGCCTTATCTCCAACAATTTCGGAAATGCAACAATCGCAACAATCGTACTCAAATCTTTGTGCGTTCTTGGGTGACTTGGAGACAAGTATGATTGTAGATGTGAATCCAGAGGGATCATTCGTTAGAACCGCAGCACTTGGCAAGGACGAGCTGAAATCTCTTTCGTCATCGCAATCTGCATCAGAGCATGCAGCATCGTCTTCTTTATCCCTCCACACTATTGAGTATCCTACACCATCTCCAGTCAAATACCCGCGTATAAACCGTGTCGTCAGTGAAACACGTCCGCTAGGCATAATGGAGAGAATCGCCATAAAAAAACAACGAGCACTGGTAAAAAGGAATAATCTAAAACTTGCACGGAATAGTTTACCATCCGAGGACGTAAAAGGACAAGGTTTTCAGTAAGCTGTTGGTGTAATTGAGCAAAAGAAAATTGAATTTTTTCAGCAAATTGGGGATGATGACAAATTCGACAGAAGTGTCTTGAAATGCGCACTTGGCTCAATTTGTCCAAACGAAAAAGTGAGAGAAGTAATTACTCAAGATGTCAACGACATGTCAAAAGTAGCTCATCTTGGATCAATTTTATTGGAGTATCTTCTTCATCTGGATAATGAGTGTTTTCAACAATGGCTCCTAATGCACCGGTTTCAACCAGACTTTCACATATTTTTTAAAACTTTTTTGAAAAGTCTCAAAGGTAGTGCGAGTGTTTTAAATCCGTGCAGGCAAAAAAGGGCCTACGTTAAAAAAGTAAGAGCCACCGATGGAGCTGAACAGCAGAAGGGCACTGACGAAACAAGAAAACCCAAACCACGATTTACAGATGCCGAACAACAAATTAGTACTCGAGTGTCGGAGAAAGTTGCATGCGCAATCGCCGAATTTAAAATTTTGCTGAAAAATGCCAACGAAAGTTGGGCGGAAATCCCTATGAACGATAGGGCAGCGCTAGTTGCAGATGTTGTTCTCCAGTGGGTAGACGATATGAAGAAAAATTTAGTCACACACGCGTTTAAGAGACTACTAAAATTTATCTTGTGGTCTAATCCAAGAGAACAAAAAAAAAAGAAAAGAAAATCAAGACTATGAGCAAAAAGACAGGGACAAACAAAAGAAAAAGAAAAAACTCAAACGAAGGAGTCCCATCAAGTTTGTTCGCCATGTGAACCGTGCAAAACAGCGACAAACACTAATGGTTGAAGAATGGCGATGGTTTGTCAATTACAGCCTCGACTAAGACGACGGGCAATTGGTAAAACTAGAGCCCAAAGAAAAAGAATCCTGCGTTGCAAAAGGGCACTAGTGATGGATATCGTTAAAAAGAGAAAAAAACACCACAAACAAGCCGCGAAAGAGAACAAACAATCCCAAAAAATGGCAACGGGAAATCATAACAAGAAAACTCTTTCGCCACTCGTGTCAAAAAAGCAAGTTAAGGGCAATGAGAAACAGCCCAAGGGCAAAAAGACTTTAGGAAAAGATAAAGCTCAACGTGTACTTGCGTACGCTTCGCTGAAAAGCTTTGTAACGCCCAAAAGTTTAAGAAAAACGGGCAGTGGTAAGGATTCCCGCTCACCTGGTTCGGCTAATGCCGCAAAACCGGTTCTTTTGTCGAAAAAACAGCGAAAAGATCAAGTACTCGGTCAAATTGCCCGATTGTTTGCGATACAAGGTACAGAAAATGCCAGGAAGGGAAAAGAGATACCGGAATTGGCATGTGTACTAAGAGAGGATGAGAATTTAGATTTTTCGCAAATGAAATCCCAATTTTGGAAATTTATCCCAATATTCTTTCGTATTCAACAAAAATTGATTGAACGCGGTGAAAAGAGTTTCACTCTGATACCCATTAATAAGATACACGAGCGATTTATTCACTACGGCCAAATTGCGGTTAGCAAGACCTGCAGCAGGTTGGCAAAGATGAATATTGTTAAGATATCAGCCCAGACGGACAAGCATTTAAAATTGGTGGAAAATTTTTCAAAGATGTTTGACTTGACGACAGTTTTCAAGCAGAAGCCAAAGTATACGTTTGCATGGAAAATTAGCTGTAATTCTGTTGAAAGTTCTGTTCATCTTTTCAGTCGCAGAAAAGATCAGGATGACGGTAGAAAATCGGCTCATAAAAACAGATTTTGTGCAAAAAATAAAAATAAACAAATCAAAGACGTCAAGGAAGACGCGTTGAAACAGACGGGACAAAAAGAGGTAAAAATAAATGTGCCAACGAAAAATTACCAAAAACCATTCAATAGGCTTGTAGGTATTGATCCAGGCGTTAAAATCCCATTAGCCGTTTACACTGTGGATCTCGAAAAAAGAAAGTTGGCAAATCAATCCAGCCAAAGTGTCGATCCAAAAGGGTCTGACCAGTTTGACATGATTAGATACCAGTGGTTCAAATTTGCGTCCGGTATTTCGACCAGAAAGTGGCGTGCCAGTCATTACAACAGTATTATAAAAGAAAAAATGATAAAACTGCAAGAAAAATTCCCTAGTATAAATTTGCTGAAGAAAACGGAGAATTCGGGTACAACCAAGTATAGAATAGATTATTATTTTGCCTTGGGCCCCGTGTACTGGAGAAAATTTTGGTCGCGTCAAAAATTTGACGCCAAGATAAGAAGTCGCAGTCTAGTCGACACTCTAATCAATGAAATTGTGTACGACAATTATCAAGGAAAAGATAGAAAAAACGTTTGTACATTTTTGGCACTTGGAAAGACAAAAATAAGCGGGAAAATTTCAGGTCACGGTAGAGTACCCATGGCACTAATAGTGAAGAGGCTAAATGATTTTTCGAAGGAGTATCCAAAAACCTTGACTGTGAGTATATTTAATCACGACTTTGTCTTTTCTTTCACAAGTTTTAAATGATCAATTTCTCTTATCCACAGATTTACAACAGCGACGAATATTTAACAACTCAACTGTGTGCAGTCTGTTCCGAGCAGTTGTACATTGGATCCGGGCGAAACAGCCGACGGGCAGATTGCCTTAATTTCCTGGACCCACACAAATTTTCCAAATGTGCGTTGTCGTGGAATAGAGACAAAGTTGCAGCCAAGAACATTTTACAAAATGCAGTCCTGGCTTGCGACTTGGTCAAGGGACCACGTGACATCGCCAAACCCTTCAACTTCCGGCGCCCCAAGAAAAGCGATCAGATCATGTCTGAGGCACAGCGAGTGCAGCTTAAAGAGTACAGCTACGAGGACGAGGTCTGTATTACTGGGTTTTCATTTTTTTTTTACGCATCTATTCACTCCTCATAACAGACACAATACGTATTTATGACAATAATAATTTGGTTCAAGATTGCCGTTTGTAACCATGTCTTTTTTCCAACAGGTCCCGAGCTCGTGACGCGCCGCCATCGTCAACAATCGACCAAGAAATATATTTATTGCCGCTTACCCGCGTGAGGTTTTTAACCAGCCAGCAAGGAGGCAGGCAAGGTTCCTTTAGGCCAAACCCTAAAAACCGCAACTTTTTTTGTTCATTCATTTATTTATTTCTGTTTTTTCCATTAAAAAGGTTCAGAGATTTATGACAAAAATTTACAAAATTTATAACTAACTCAAAGTATGTATAGTATTAAAAATAAAATAATCAATTCCATGAATGTATGTTAATAATCTTAGATAGTTATTATGAATTTTTTTCGTAGCAAATTTTATTTTAGAAAATTATTTATTATACATACTAATATTTTTACTGTCCAATATTTGTGATTGTAAAATAAAAGTTGATCCATTTATTATCTGATGTAAGGAATTTAGTATGCTAATGCCTACATATTTAGAGGGTATTTTGAGAACATGAAGTTGATTAACAGCTGTTATTTTAACTTGAGATCATTGTGAGAAAAAGAAGAAATTTTTTCAAGCACCGTTGAGTAATTGTGTAATAACACACTTTCATGCTTATAAAAGACACATTTCAATATAAATTCAATAATTATGATGTACTTTAGTAATTATAAATTATAGATATCAATGGACAAAAATCAAAAGGATTTGGAATGGCAGGACAATGAAGACCGTATCTCCATGCAGCCCAGTTCTGGTACCCTCATCATCTCCAAACCTCAAGACGAGGATGTTGGTCAATATCAATGTTTTGCACGTAACAAGTTTGGTACTGCCACCTCGAACTCAGTATTTGTGCGGAAATCAGAACTAGGCTCGTTCAAAGATCAGGGCACAAGAACAATGAGGGTAAAAGAGGGCGATGATCTGCACCTCAAGTGTAATGTGCCTCATGCAACACCCAAAGCCGAATTTTTCTGGTTGAAGCAGAACACTTGTGAGTCTAGTGACAGTAACGAAATCTTACGTGACAATCATCGCATAACCCTTGGTCCTGAAGGTAACCTGTGGTTCAGCTATGTCAAGATGGATGATGCCTCTTGTTACAAGTGCCTCATCTATTCAGACATTCTTACAGAATACAGAACCAGCAACTCTACTTATCTTATCGTTGACTTGAAAGTAAGTTCAAAAAACCGTGCGCCAATGGAGCAGTACGTCAGCCATAGCTATAATACCATACTTCTTGGGGAGGCAATTACGTTGTTTTGCATATTTAGTGGTTTCCCTGTACCTTATGTGCACTGGTACAGGAACGGACTTAGAATACAGCCTAACGATCGAATGAGTTACGCAAACACTAGTAAATTTCTCACAATCACTAACGTGAATTTTAACGATAGTGGCACATACGAGTGCAAAGTATCCAATGGCATAGGTGGTGATGTTCTCCGCTACATTGATCTGGAAGTCAAGTCAAAACCCTATTTCATTATCGAGCCAGATATCATAAATGCTTTTGAAAATGAGACAGTTGAGTTGAAGTGCGAGGCAGGAGGAGCACCTGCTCCCTTGATCGAGTGGATCCACAATGGCAAGCCCATTTCAAAGGTAGAATACAATGAGAGGATGAATGTGACGCTTAACTCTGTCACGATAAAAAATTTGTCGATTAATGATATTGGTAACTATGGCTGCAACGTCTCAAATCTCTACGGCTACATTTACAAGGACGTCTACATTCAAGTCCAGGTCCAAAATCTGAAGAATGTGAATTTTTTAGGTAATTAATCTATCAAAATTATTTAACCTCTTGGTTAGAGAGTATAACAAATTATACACACCTTAATTTTTTAATTGTTTCATAACTTTAGTATTCATGGTTCTTATATTTGAAATGCACAACAAAACTGACGAGTGGTTTGCTCATTAGAAAATATGGAATTTATTTACAAAATACAAATCCATTTTCGTTTCAAAACATTGCTAATAAACGTTAATATTTTAGGCTATGGATGTGTTGGAATAGTTTTTATACTGATCATTATTATACTTGGAATAATTTTTCGCAAAAAGATACGTAGATATTTACATCAAGGGCAAAAGGAATCAGTTGTAAAACTAAGAGAACTACCAGTATTTGTACGTCAAACTAGCCTTTAATTGTAATTTTTATCTTATTTCTACAAGTACTTACGTCAATAAGCCAATCAATTGACATGTTTTATTTCGTACTTACCTTAAAATTTTTTTTAACAAGGCATTTTTCACGATTCTATATTGTTAGCTTTTATTTGAAAAAATTTTTTTGTTAACCATCGCTTTATTCATAGTAATTTTAACTGTATCCATGCAATGATTACGTTATTTGGGAAGTAATTCCAGACTTATATTATAATACATAATTTTTACAAAAAAAATGTAAATAAATAGTTATTGCACCACTTCTGGTTTTTCAAGTATCAATATTACGTATATTACTGTACATGGTAAAATCAAAAATCTTGTATGTATCTTGATCGACATTGAAATTCTGAATTCCCAAAATTGAGTAAGCATATAGCATTGATGTTAGGAATAAATCAATAAATTAATAATGTCTCTGACAGCAGTTTTTGTAGTTTTTATCTGTTTTGATATATGTTTCATGAATGTCCTTCCCCAAAAAAACTTAGTGAACATTGTATTGTTTTGATGTTCTAGTGTTGACTTATTTTTAGAATTTACGTCAATACCATAGATCAAATGTGCAACATTATAATTGTATTTACCTAAAAGAAGGATTTATAACTAAAATACTCAATTAACAACATGCTAAGTTAAAAGATAATTGAGATTTATGTTTAAGAGCAAAAATATAAGCTGAAATAATAAAGGTGATTGAATACCATGCATAACCATACTTGTGTCACCTAAAAAAAAAAGAAAGAAAAAAAAAGAAAAAAAAAGTTAAGTAGGTACATTAATTTACACTTGAGAGACGTCACAGCCGCACAACTCTAAGATGATTCGCCAACTCACACTTGAATTTCTACACTCACAAGCACTGAAACATTATATCCACTAGCTATAGTGAATTGGTATTTTTACTGCGTATAGCAAATGTATGCTCTACTCCACACCAGCAACTTTGAAATTAGTCTCTATATGATTATGTAATTTTTACACTCCGTCGTCTGACTCATTTTGCAAAGATCGGCACTAAAGAACGTTCTCCTCGGCGAACAAGCATTATCCATCCACTTATTGAGATCGTGTCCTCTCTCTTTTCATCTCGTTTATTTTGTCGTCCTCGCACGGCCTCGCTCAAGGTTTTTCTTGAATTTACGCGAAGAACTGGCAGCTCGTGATTACCGGCTCTCCTTCAATATTTGAGTACCTCATTCGAGCAAATTTTCTTGTTTTTCGAAATCCCCATTTTATATGAGAGCCTTGCACGGAGTCTCTTAATTAGGCTTAAGGGGCAAGTGTAAATAGTTTCTAATTGAGAGTCCAAATGACTTGTAATTAACTCCTGTAGTGAAAAAGTTTTTTCGTTTTAACTAAAACAAACGGAAAGTAAAATTGAACAGAAACTAAGTGTTTACAAAAATAAAAAAAAAATTTGCATGATACCAAAGTATCACATGATGTTTGTATGCTTAAAAAATTTTAGCTCATATCATCGTCGGTAAATGTAGCTCTTGGCGTGATTTTATAAAATTAGATTCCCTTGCAATGTCAATTACAAAATGACGATTATTATTTACCATGCACTTAGCGACTCAGTACTTAGACAATCGAGAATAGTGGTGACATCTTTATTTTATAACTTTTAATCATGACTGAAAACTTAGATTGTCATATTTTTTTAAGGTCCATCAAACTTTAATCGATTAGCCATGATTAAAAATACCTTGTTTAATTTTTGCAATAGCGAGGACAGTAAAACAAACTTTATTAATACGGAATATAAAGTCGATAATTTTTCAAGATGTAGAGTACAAAATGCCTCTTCTTCAAAATATAAATCGGATATGAAAATTAAATTTTTGTTAATTTTCTAGCAACAATGTTTTTTTGGCATAAGTTGAATTTTCCATGATTTTCCATCGTCTACCTATGATACAATCTATTTTGTGTTTCGAAGTTGAACAAGACTAAAAATAAAGTTCCTGGTGTCTTCAAACTTAAAAGCTAAATTGAAATACGGGATAAAAAAAAATTTTCAAAATATAGTATTAATATGTAAAAGATTTTAAATCCTTGATGGTTGAGTGACGTGAATCTTTCCTCGTGGTTTTTATTAAATCTGTAATAAATTATGAAGATTTTCTCTCTCGTTACATGGAGTCGTATATGCAATCGAACTTAATGCATAAACAAGTGAAATACTATTGACGCAAACGTTATTCCTCAAAAAAAAATTTTTTTGTGATTCTAGTATGCAAGTGATTATTGACTGGTTAAACGAATAAAAAACATCTTTAAAAAATTTTCTACATAGGAAATCAAACAAAAAATATGAAATTTAAAATTATAGTAGGAATTTTTTTGTGTATTCAGTGTCATAAGAGTTGTTTTACTTTATTTTTGTCTTATCTCACAGTGATAGAAAAAGTTTCGAAGAATGATGATTTCATCAGTAAAATTTCGTGAGTCAAAAATAATATTAAAAAAAAATAAATAAAAAATAAAATGTCTCGCTTCGCTTATATTACGCATAAATATTCCAAGATTTTTTTTTATTGATCGTAAAAGTTTAGTACACCGTATAGGAATATTAAACGAGAAAAATAAAAAACTAACAGGAAAATAAATTAAAATGCAATGCCGTTTACGAAGTAACTTTTTTCTTTTTTCTACAAAAAAAACATTGCAAGCATATTTTAAAGCAGAATATACTCCTTCAAGTGGTTTAGACTCGAACCAAAGACAAACATATTTTAGGCTTATGTACTAATTGACTACTTTTTTCTCCTCCACAGGCTTTTTACTTGTATCCTCGTGAACATTTTTTATGTCTTCAAGCTTGTAAATTTCTATCTTGTCTGGTTCTGCGAAACCATTAACTATTTTTACTTCTGGATCTTGCGTCCCGAGATTTTCCTCGGCCGCAGCATTATGTAGTTTTTTTAAGTATGCCTCTTCGGCTTTTTTGTATTGAATCTGTAGTTCTTTATATTTTTGCTGCAAGGCGTTGAATCTCCGCATGATGTCAAGTCGTTCTTGATTCCTCGGCGATCTTTCCATGTCGGGAAGCTCCACTACTGATTTTTGATGCGAATATATACTGCTTTCTAGTTTTGTGTCTAGACATAAAGAAATTTACATTTCATAGATTAGACATTATTTTAAACACCTATTGTACAGTTATTAACTTACTGAATGAGTATTATGAAATAAATAAATAGGGAATTATAGACATTTTACTACTTTAAAATTAAAGCAGCAAATGAGTAATTAATGCGCGTAACTAAAAATTGACATGAATTAAATTAAATTATTTAGTCGAAATGATTTCAAAACTCCAGTTGCAACCAATTATGAAAACTTTACGCTATGTTTGGAGGTCAAATGCATCTAATCAATCAGTTACATATGATCTTACCATTGGGCTCAGTCAGGTAATCGACTAACTGAGGCATAGCTGCGTAAAGAATAAAACAAGCCACCACCGTCGTTGCAATAAGGCACATCAAAAATATCTGCAAAAAAATCACAAAGTGACACAATTATATGTTCGTCCGATCGTTTGTTACAAGAATGTCATAAAAATTTGCACCAAGCGATCGATTCCAAATAAAACGGTGAGTCATTGCATTGTTGGGATTAATAAAAAAAAAAAAAAAAAAACCACTCAGACCACACGATCAAATAGTTCCAGAGCACTGAGCGGCACCGGAGCATGAAACCAAGCTATGATTTGCCGGTCGATCGTCAAACAGCTCCCGACAAAAGGCCGATCGGTAAGAGTCGACCGGTATATTTTACCTTCTTGCTCGGCTCCGAGTGCTGCTGTATCTGTTGCTGCCTCGAGTACTCGCTCCCACCCAGCATACTCTCCTCATCGTCGGCATCGTCTACGTCGTACTCGTCCAGCGCCCCGGCACCTGCCTCGTTGCAGCTCCCGCCGATCGGCCGCACGCTGTCTCCTCCGCACTCGCAATACGACGCGTCCTTCCCCTCGATCGGTCTCTGCTTCTTCGACACGTTGAAGCCCAGCTTGCCCATTGCGTCACTCGACCTCTCCTTGCCCACGTATTTTTCTCATTTGTCGAGCCCCGGGGAGCTCGGTATAAAGGCGCGAGAACGGAAGATCGGCCCCACCGCGCACAACTTTCTAAGCTGAAAATGCGGGACAGACTGGTGCACGCGCGTTTTCGCGGATCATCGGAGCTTGCCGGAATATTATGTCCCGCTCTCGCGTGTCCGTAGCCGTTCTTTCTCAGCGCGGCCGTGCGGGCATTAGAAAACCTGTTGCTCGTGTGTACGCGCGCGGCTTTCCTCTCGTTCCTTGGTCGGCCGATGTTTCGCCGGGACGCGGAACCGGTAGCGACGTCTGGTGGAACGGAGCTGTTGCTGTACGTACGTGCGAGGCTTTGGATGGACGAGTTGGCGATGACTGTTAATTAAACTCTTTTGATCTTGCAGGGAAGATTGACTCTAGTGCCGATGGCGACCAATTCGACTAATTTTATTTCGTTCGATTTGAGTTGGGATCTTTGACAATTCGAGGGTAGCCGTAGACTGGCGTGGAGCAATAGGCGAGCTCAGGTCCTTTGGGATCGTAGGAAATAATGAAAAAAAAAGTTAAGAAATTTTGAAGAAAAGAGAGCCTTGGATGTTATGTCACGCGTTTCAAAAAGTTTGGATAAGAAGGTCCATCTTACGGTCCCAGATAGGTTTACATTTTGAGCCACTATCTGCGCTGGTGTCGCTTACTTCATATATTCTTTCTTTGGTTACGCCTTTGGCTATTTGTAAATGTAAGCACCGTTGATCAAGTTTGGGTCGCTACCGCGATGGAGCTCACCACTAGTTTTTCTCAAAATTGAACAAACTCCAACCCTAAAGAGAAAACCAGGAATAGTGGTGGTAGGCTCCTTGACACCCGGACCGTTTGCTTTTAGTGGAGGGTTTCCTTTGGAATTGAGATTGTTTCCACTCAATTTCCAGCCGCGAGCGAACGCTGGTATCCCAACAATAACTTTTTTATTCGACATATCATTCTTCAACCAGTAACTGAAAAACATCAGAGTTTCGTATATTTTTAATTATTTTTGGATTTCACAGTAATATTTCACTCACCAGAAGTTGCAAAAATTATAAAATAAAAGTTTTTTACGATTTACAAAGATATTGACCATCACACAATAAGTTAATAATCGATGACAAGTTCATGATGTCATTCCATCAATCACCTTTATTGTGATATAATCGATTAGTGCAATTTTACCTTTAAGCTGTGCTTATAGTAGTAAATTTTAAACTCTCACGATTGAAACAACTACTTGTGTCAATTTTAAAATTGTTAAACAAAAAAAAGGTAAAATACTCGTACATATTGTTTTATTTTGATTTATCATACCTTATCTGACCCTCCATACTGTTGGACTGACTTCCCAAAAATGGTGCAGGGTAATCAGCTAAATTCGGAGAATTTTTTGGATTGATTTGATCAAAAGCAAGGAGGTGAACTGCATCAATGTTTGGCAGTATTTTCTCGACGTCATAATACACTAAAATATATATACATATTTTTGTACGTTCAATATGAATAATTTATTTTTATTTTGATGCACAGAGTCGTTTAAAAAGACACTCAAATAGTACGAGTATGATAACAAATTTTAATATTTTTTCAACTTAAATGCTAGACTATAGTTATACTAAGTACCACAGTTATATGAAGGTGTACCTGAATTCCATTTTAGTTAAAATACAATAAGTACTTTAGAAATACAGAATGATTTTTGTTTTAAAGAATAAAAAGGCATCAAACAACGTGAGACTCACGAAGTGAGTTGCACGTTATAATTAATAAATGAAAATTTAAGTTACTATTATCTGGCATTATAAATATTAGGATTGATAAAATATACTTTTTTATTTATTACCAGTAAAATCGATGTTAGGCAAAACAGTGATGGTAAGGTTTACATTACGAAGCTCCTTCCTTAAATTTTGAACCATAGTTGCAAAGCCATCTCCATGATTCTTTTCTTTTGATTCACAGGAAGTAAAAGAATACCATTTTTTTACAGCTTTTCGTATAGATGTTAGGAAACTGCCATGCTAGATCAACACCATCAAATTTATATTTATTGAGCAGTTTTTTAACCGATTCTACAAAAAGTGTCCTTGTCTTTGACGATTCAATCTAAAATTAGAAATAAATATTTTTTCGACAGTAAACATATATTGAAAAAAAATAGCTTAATTGATAAACATAGCGTAAAATTTCACGTTATTAAGTTAATAAAAATATTAAGGATATTTGTTCTGAAAATATAAAGGCAGTATACTCTATCACCCTTGATATAGTTAATATTCACTGTAACTTAAATTACTACAAAATTTGTTGCAACAGTACAAAACTTTTTCTCTAACATCGGAAAGTACATAAAAATATTTATCGCATCTTGATTTTATATACGTGATGAATTGTTTTGATAAGTACTGACTAGTAATTTTTATAGGACCCAAGCAGAAATAACATTACTTGGTCACACGGAGTTTTCAAATACTTGAATAATACTGTTTAGGGTTTTTTTTTTTTTTTTTTTTTCATTAAATCTAAGAAATAAAAGATTTTTTATATAACTTTTTAAGTTAACGAAATTTTAGAAAATTACATATTCACGTCAAATTTATTATTAATTACATAAAACATGGTAAAAGGGAAGTAGATGAGGAGACCAATTCTGATACAGTATGTGAGCAAAATAACTTAATAATTTAATAAAATTAGCCCAGATGAATTTATTTAGCACTAGTCAATGGTAAATCAAACCTTACGGTGGAGATTTTTCATAATTTTATACAGTTTAAATTGGCAAAATAATGAAACCTTACTCAAGTCACCAAAGTGTCTCTTTCACAATTTATGGGTAATAAGATGCAGATTGTATGGTTTTGTTGCTCACTTGTATCAAGAATATTCTCAAAGAAATTAATCTCACAAAAAATAAAAATCAAATTAGTGTAATAACTTACCAAGGTAAGGTACTTGTTGTTTGTGCCCTCAACAGGATCAGCATTGCCTCCGATGGATGAAAGGATCTTAATTTTTGGAAAGTCTTTTTTTATTTTAATTACTTCACTGTAAGAGTTTACGTGATGATTCTTATCTTGGTATGGATCCAAAAACACCCCCATGGTCTTTGAGTCTATCCTGGCAAAGCCGTAAATCAAGTGTGTGCAGCTTGGCATAGCCACCTTCATGTGTTGCAGTTCAAACTTTCTAGTACCTGAAGCATCATTCCCAGTCAAGCATATTGTTTATTTTGCTTACAAAAAGTAAAGATAAAATGGAAAATTTCTTATTATTGTTATTTTTTTTTAACTAAGAGATGTATGTTTTACATACTTAGTCAAAATTAGTGAATCGATTCAATAAAACACTATGGGCGTAAGTGACATTAATTATGATAATAAATTAAAATAAGTTAGAATAAGTTAAAGAAACATAAATTACTATGATAAACTAAATGCTCATTTCTCACGTATCTACTCCAATACTAATACTAAATATTAAGTTGTGTTTTTTAAGTAATCTTGATTGTCTTTATATTTTTTAATTTTGATTGAATTTGAGTGGATTCAGATAAAATAATTTTAACAAGACATCACTTACCCATTTGCAAAGAGGACAGTGAATTCCAATAGCATACTACTCTAAACCTTGGATCAATATCAACAGTAGATACAGAGATAACACCGATTAGGAAAACCACGACTGTCACCGTGGAAATTAGCGATGGCATTTTAATAAACAGCTGCCAGTAGATTATAAGAAAATAATAGTTGAATAAGACAAATAATAATTTTCAACACCTAATAAGTGTTGTTCGCTAAAATCTAATGATGTGTACAACGATTTATAATATTAGCTGCATGTACATAAAATTAAAGTTTGATTGAAGTGTTTATTATTTACTTCAGATTCAACTTAACAGATGGCTTTAAATTTGCCACTAACTTTAGTGATTTGCGGTAGAATTGATTTTATCTCAAAGAAGAAATTTTGATACGTTGCTAATGAATAAATAAAAAAATTATCTTTGTTACTCCATTTTTATAAAAAAAATTTTTACAGTAGCTTGGATATAAACGTTTCACAGAATTACGTTACAAAATGAGTTTAAAGAGTTTGCTTATACCTATGCAATTTCTTAGAATTATACATTTTACGTTGAGACCATAATACAAATACCCCGCATCTGTTGCACAAAATACGAAAGTAGCAAGAAACTTGATTTTTTTTTTTTTAAATCTACAACATATTTTTACTTGTGACTTCAAAATTTATTTCTAGTAGTACAAGATTTTATAATAAGAAAACAAAAATATGAAAAATGTTTTTTGTAATAAGCTTTCTCTGGGACACTTTACTATTTACATATTTAGTATTAAACGAATAAATAAATAAAAAAACATACGATATGGCTGAAAACCAGATTAATACTTACCAACTTGACTGTAAGGAATTAAACTACATACCTAAGCTGAACAGTCTTTTACAATATTCTTTTATACGTGGCTTTATCGCTTATTTATCTGTACAGTGATGGCAAGCCCATAAAAAATTTAAGTGTGATTTAAAACATATTGTTAACTGCCTTAGAACAACAAATGTCAAACGTAGACTAATACTGTAAATATTCTTGGAAAATATTTTAATGAAAAAAAAAAAAAAAAATTTAAATGAACAATTGGAGGGAAATCATCAGATTATACGTGGAATTGAACTACAGTAGTTATTAAAAAGAAAAGATAAATTAACAATTAATCATAGCTTTTTACAATTATTATATTAAAGACATGATTGACTGTAATAACAGATATATTTTAGCCTATATTGCAACACTCAAAATTAATCTTCATGGAATCGGCAGTCAATTTTTTAAACGTTTTATGGGTACGAGTGAATACAGTAAAAAGAAAGTTTTTTAGTGTCTCGAGATCTTAAGTTCTTTGAAAAAATTGTTGTACTAGTGCATTTTACAATTATTTTAAAAATTGTCAAACTTATTTCTTCTACATAGAGATTTTTATAGAATTACTAACTCGTTAAATTCTTGAAAAATTTCAGTCAATTATAAACAGATACCTTCTAAAAAATTAACATTTCTTACTTTATGTAGGTTCTTTTAAAAATAATTTAATTATTTTTTGTTCACTTATCAATTGTGGTATCTAAATTAATTTATTAACCATCCTGTTTCGATAAAAACTGATAAAGGATTGCAATTATTTAGCTTATTTATAAAATGCCGCAGTTCGTTTAGAAAATTTTATCTCTTTAAGTTGTATAATGTGCAAGTTGGATATTAAAAAGTTTTCGATTATCACAGTCCATAATACTTGTAGGTTGAAGTCAAATGTGAAACGTAAGTACATGAAATATGTTATGTAAAATATTGTCATTATATAGAATCAATTCGTGTAAAATATATATTCAGCCTTCAAAATTAAGGGTGGTAAATATTCAAAAAATTGCAGAACTTTATTGCATAAGTAGCCGTATCGAATAAAATTTTTCCTGTTATTTTTTTTTTTTCTTTAATATATTTGGTTCGTGAAAATAAAAGTAGGTATAAACAGTTATTGAAATTTCAACAATTATTATGACTCAATAATCGTCAGCAATATAAAGATATAGACATGAATAGTCCATGATTGTAGAGACTTTTGAGTAAAGAATTTTTAAACTTTTTCTAATAAATGTTATCTAGAACTAACTTACAAACAAAATTGATAGCAAAATACTATAATGCATTTGTTTTTATCACACACAAAAAGTAAAACTTTTATAACTTATTGTAACAACGTTTTATAAAGTAGCGGGATCTATTTTGAATCTTATGTTTTTATAGATCAGAGTTTTTTTGGTACTATTTTTCATTAACTTAAATATGCAAGATGTCATCTGCAAATGACAAACTTGACTTGAAAAATAAAATTTATTTTTAATAGATAAATTTTTTAAAATACCACGTTACACCTTTTTGACTTAATGCTACGTAACAATCATACCTCCATACATATTTGATAAATCTTCATCTTGGGTTTTTCCAACGCCATGATATTACAACTCTGGCATAAATGTAGTAAAATAAGCTCTTGGATTAAAATATGAGAGATTAGACAAAAGTTTCATATGCAGGCAAAACATCAGAGACTTTCTCTTCTAACAGATAAAGAAACACGAGGGAGGGAAAATATAACATACACCCACACGGGAAACTAAAGCTTAAATCTTGGTCAATCATATTTGACTATAATCTATTGCCCAACGGACTTTTTTAATCTTACGTTTTCCAGTAGAAAAAATTTCATATAAATTAGACCTTTTTGAAAATCCATTATTCTTTTTTTATAATGGTAAAAAAACTTAATTAAAAATTTTTACAAAAAAAATGTAAATCAACGTAGAAAAAAATGAAACGTTACCATGAAAAAGCATAGACATTATTCTGCAAACCAAAAAGCTATTTGTAAAATTACAAACTAGTTATTAATTTTTTGTCAATTTATTTCTGAAACTAAAAGTGTCATTTCAAACTTAATTGTCGATTTATCGACATTTTTCCGCAATAAAAATATTGTATATTAAATATAGACATTATTAATGTTAATAATTATAAACAAACAACAACATTCATTTTCGTAAGGTTCTGCCACTAGAAATTTAATTCCTCAATCCTAACAATTGCAAATATCTTAACCAATTCTTTGTATTTTTTTCCAAAAAAAACATTTTATTTACTTTAAAAAATCATGAACTAAAAAAAAAGCATGTTCTAGCTTACTCTGAACCCAAGACACAAGAAATTGCTGAGCTAAAAAAATCAAGAAAGTCGTATTGTGATAGCTAGTGGCAGCTCTGCGCTCCCATCTATCTATACCACTTTCCTATGTCGAGGTGGCCAACTGGTTGCAGTACGCGTGGGGAAAAACACGGGCTTCGGCTGTTGATGATTTAAAAAAATTGTTAAAAATTATACTTAAACTGATACGATAATTTTTCTAAGTTGATTAAAATTTTTTCGTTGTAAAAATTTTTTTTCACACTTTTATGCCATAAACGTCTTATAAACCACAAATAATGATCAAAATATTGACGGTTGTAAAATTCTTGTGGGAAGAATAAAAATGAAAACATATTAATCAAAAAGCTAAATAAACAATTGGAGTTTGTTCTTGGGGATTTCTGGGGAAATTCCGTAGAGGAATGACCAATTTTTCTTTACTGAAATACATAAGATTAAATCGAATTTTTTCTTGTCTCTAGGCTATAGACTACTATGGATGGATGAAGCTACAGCTCATATATTTTTCTCCTTCTTGATAATTCTGGCATAAGGAAACTAGGAAAAAAAGAAAAGAATTGGCCCTCGTCATAAGATCAATACTAGATATTACATTGGGCTTGGTAATTGTAACTTTTTGCCATGTTTTCGTTTGTCAAGACTCCTTTATATATATTACTGTAACAATTGTTCATTGCATACAATTATTTGTAAGTAAAGCTTATACATATTGTGGTATTGCCATTTTTACTGCTTGTACTTATTGTACCGTATGATTAAAATTTTACCAAGCTTAATAATTTTTCAAAAACACGTTGGAAAGACTTTTTATTTTTGTTTGATATGAAAACAGTATTCTGATTATCCTCATTCAAATATAGTTTTTTCACCGTCTTAAAAAACTGGCTTGATTTTGTCATCTTACGATGGATCTGTTACGAAGCAAAAATTTATAATGATAAAAATATTATTTACTTATAATGTTGGAGGAGATTCCTCAATGAGGAAAAATAGCTGCAGTATTTTTTACTATAAGCCTGCGGTCATAGACACTCTTGGTAAATATTATTGCAGAAAATATTATTATATGATATGTATAAACATATATGTTCCAAATATATAATTCCATATTTACTTTGTACATAAATGTAATAATTTTTAAAAAAATTATTTTTATAGTAACCGAACTTTTTTCACCATGGTGAACCTACGATATTTATTGTAAGTAACAGTAAAATACCACAAGCATACATTTTATTTACTAAAAATTAAACAAAAAAAATTGTACTATTTAATTTTAGCTCATTAATGGTTGAAGAATTTTTTATGCACAAGGTCTCTGTAATCACAGATTATTCATTTTTATATTCTTCACGATTATTTTTAGAACTTTTTATGTACTTTTCGAAATACTATTTGTTATCGACAGGTATAACTAAACCTCCATCTGCAAAGAAAACAATTAATCTGACTGGTTGTGGTAGCTGTGCTTCATGTGATTACTATTATTGTTATTATTATTTGTATTTTTATTATTTGTATTATTATTATTAAAAAATTTGCTGAAGTTGTTTGTTCTCTGGAATCTTTCTAAACAAGCTAAATCTTTGTAACCCTTCTTAAGTTTTCATTTAAACGCTACAATATACATATGTCCTCTAAGTGGAATAATATATTTTATATAAGTTATGATTGTATATCAATCTTTATTTTTCAATCTTTTTTGTTAATCCTTGCCTAAAAGTCTACAAGTCATAGATAGTACTGTATTATTTGAGGGGCTCAAACCAAACTTTTGTGATTAAGTACAGTAAATGATTCTTTCGTTAGATTTTAAAAGAAGTCACGGGCAATCTTTCATAGTACATTATCAGTCATTCAGCACAAGTGGCTTCGAAAATTTTTTATTTTGTCGCAGTTACTATTCGAATACGCTCTTTTATAATTGCTCGTTATCTTAATTAAATCCAATCAACTACGCAAGACTTGGATTTTTCAACGTGTGCTGGAGAAAATGTGGCTGTAACAACAAAAAAAAGCTCATTATTTTTCTGGTATACTGTCATACTTAATTCCAAAATGTTGCTAATGCACGTTTTTTATAAACTTATCATCTATTTAAAAAACTCGGTGTACTATTTTAAAGAAAAACACTTTTCAACTTCTATGAGCGGAAACTTGATGTCTTCATCTTAGTGATAGGATTTAAAGCTTCTATGAGGTCAAAGCTACAGTTAGTCATTTTTATTTTCATGTAATTTTTTGATGCCATCAAAAATATTACAACAGGCTTAAGAATCCTCCTCCATTTTAATCTTCGTGCATTCAATGTTCCATCCATTCGATTTTTACCTTTCCAAATCACCGAATTTTCATCTCTTTCTTCCAAAAATTTTCGTACTATTGGCTGCCATGCGTGTTAAGACCACCCAAATCCACACTGTGTAAAATCATTATCTTTTAAAGCAATACATGAAAAGAAAAGTTTGATTGTTTACCACAATTCTATATCAAAAGAACTCTTATCTACAACTGCTCTGTTCTCATCATTTTTTAAAGAACGTTTCTGCGGTGACGCAATATCTACGCTCGTAATAAAATAACGCTACGAAGCAGCTCTTTACTTCAAATAAATTCTTCAGTGCTGCTTTCACACTTGGTTAGAAATTAACAGCTGCTCTTCTCTCTAATATCAAACCAACGAAAGTAAATTGTGAAGTATCGTATATAATCCACCAAAGTCGAAGTGCTGCTCTGAGGTACATTTTGTTATTTGCTTCATGAGTTGCACGTATACAGATTAACAAGTGCAGTTCAAGTACTCCCAAATTTTTTTTAGGTCAGAAATGCTACTTAAACATTGGATGCTCTTAAGTCTGCTCTACGCCTTAACTTTGGCTCAAAAGCACCCGAAAGTAGGATTCTACTGGAAGAGCGGAATAAACTATACCTGGCCCTCGTACGAGGTGTACCAACAAGCGGACAAGGATGGGTCCTACGTGCCTCTTTATAACTGCTTGACGAACATCAGATTTTGGAAGGACAATGCGTATCTGACCATACCCCGTTGGACAGGTGGTGTAGCGGTGACACTGGCCACAATCCCAACCACATCGATAAATGGAAACAAGGCTCCATTGCTCCGGCCGTACCCCAACTGGGAGATGCAGAAGATGGGCGGTGACTGCTCGAGCTTTCAATCCGTCTGGTTCATTGAAATCGACCCGATGGGCAGAATGTGGCTGATGGACAATGGATGGGGGTACTACAACACGACTACCGACAAAGTAATCACGTGCCCACCCCGTTTAATGATCCTCGACCTCGAGAACGGGGGTGAGGTGCTCCTGAACTACTCCCTTCCACCAAACGTGGCCAAACCTGGGTCCTCGGTATTCTGTAAAATCCTCCTGGATCACGAGGACGGTGGCTTCGCCTACATCTACGACTGCGATGAGGAGGATAAAAGTAATGCGGGCTTGATTATCTTCTCACTGCAGAAGCTTACCTCGTGGAGAATCGAGTACGACTTCAAGATCAAAGAGCTAATGCTCTCACCGGCGGATACCGAAGGCAGTCGAGTGCTGTACATCGTGTCGTCGTTAGAGGGTAACAAAGTACTCGGGGTTCCCACACGAGTACTGAGGAGTCCGAGCTTAGCGTCGAGTATCGATGGCGAGGCTAGAGAGTTGAGCAAGACACCGTTCACATGGTCTGACGCGACCACTTCTAACACCGGTACTGTTTTCTTTACCGTAGAGAATTCCTTGTCCGTCTACAAGTGGGATTTAAACAGTCCTCGCTCCAATGTAACTGAACTTGACATCAAATGGACGGAGGATCCAAATAACTTGGCTAGTTTGGCCTTAGACGGTGGTAATCTTTGGGCTATCAATATCATTATCCCCGAATTCCAATCCATCGTACTGGCGGAGACCAAAAACATGGTAAACTATCAGTACTACGGAAACGGTGGTGTGCCAAAGTTACCGTTTATCACTTTAAAGAGAGGTATATAATGGCCTTTGAACAATGTTAGAACTTCAAAAAACTGGCTATATGGCTTCAGTGATAAGTTTGCTTGTAACCCAATAAAATCATTTTCATCTTATTAATCTGACTAATACATTCTAATTTATTGAGGATGCTAATAATAAAATTGTTCTTACATATAAACTTTATAAATTTTTTACAAAAACGAAATTTTTATTATGGAAATAGGTGTACAACTTTTAGTTCAAATCTAACTTCTTGGCTGCTCGATAAAAATAGATAAACAGTTCAAAGAATATTATTTTAAAATAAACTCTTTAGCTACAAATAAACACAGGTAACTTAAAACTTTGTTTATGGTAAAATACTGATAAAAAAAAAAAAAAACATAATGTAAAAGACAACGTTATTCTCTTTTGTTTCAAAAGAATGGAAACCTAGAGACGCTATCCATGCCGTACTTTGTGCGTGTTATTAATTGTTGCATTCAACAATCCAGAGAAATGTCTTTAATATAACAACTAAAAATGCGTAACTTTTCTATAATTACAGTTATGTGAAACTAGCAGCCCCCCGTCTCGGCTTCGCCCGAGACTTACTAAATAAAACACCGTAGTGTGTTGACATGTAATGTGAAACATTTTCAGTTAGAAATTTTGCACATATTCCTGACACATCTCAGAACAAAAATCTTATTAAAAACATATTTTTTCGCAATCCATATAGTTTATTTGGTCAAATAATAAGGTGTAAAAATTCAAAAAAATAATTATGCTGAAAGATACCGTGCGTTCTTTATGCCATAAAATAATCGGTGGCCATAAGAAGCCGTTGATTTACAGTTTCTCCCGTGTAATTCACGAAAACGGCTATTTTTTAAAGCTGTTTAGATTTTAAACCGCCAAAAAATTTATATTAAAAAAAAATTTTTTTTTCTCATATCTCACAACTTTATTACCAGAGCAACAAAGTCCTGGACCTTAAACCCTACATTTTTATTGCCACAAAAACACAAATACATTTTCTACTCATTAAAAAATCTGAAGTAGGATCTTTAAAGACAGAGATTGCTGTGAGGGTACTATGAAAAGCTGATCTCTCAATCTCGCTGCTGTTTCAATCTCGATAAATTTTCTGCGTCAGTTTCTTGACGCCTCAAATTGTATTTATTAGATACATTAGAAGTTTTCTTTCCAATATACCCTTTTGCGACTATTAGCATGCTTACGACCTTTATGACCCCTAAAGACTAGTTTCAGTCAACTTTGTTAATTTTAATATATTTAATGGCTAGGTAGTTCGACGTCCGATGGCCCTAAAAAAGACCGGTGAGCTTCTTAAGTTAACTCTTTCTTGACTGCAGTTAACAACAATTGTGACTGCCTGGATACCTCAGGGTGATTTTCTCTGGCTTGCTGTTGAAGACACAGACTGATTGGGAGAAAAATTACAAAGTCCGAAGCTTTGGGGCTAGTTGTAGTGCTCTTTCCCAACGTCTCCTGGTATAACGTCGAAGACGTTAGTGTCTAAAGCACCTTTTTTATTTGCAGATTCAGTTGTATTGGTGATCTTAGATGGGGAGATTGATTAGTAATACTTGTCCAGTGGAGGCTGTCCCGTTGGCTCAAGTTTTTTTTTCTTCATAGCTGTTATAGGTTTGCCCAACGCAGACCTTGGAGAGGATCAGTGATTCCTGGTTGAATGCTTAGAGTCGAGAGGGTAGTATAGGGTCGTTGGTCACCGGGTTTTCCAGCCTTGCGAAGAACAACTCCGCAGGTGACGTCTACTAGTGAATGGCTGACTTGGTTTAATAGTGCCCGTCTTTAGTTAATATAGTCTTTTAGTCGACGAATCGCTTCCGGAAATGGTAATAAAAATGTATTTGTTGGCAAGGTAGTTTACACTTAGGTGGATCCTAAAAAGAACCGATGAAATTGATGGTTAAGTAGGGAACGTAAATACTTATAATGGCCCTAAAAAGCGCCAGTGGTGAAACTTACAGGCTATTCTTTATTATTATTCCTGATGATGAAGAGCTGGCGGTAAGCGCGTTGGGGACGTGACGACGAAAAAGATAGCCGTTGACGCCGTTGTGGCTGCCCATGCCCCTCAGAGCTGTTTTCCCTGGCTTACATTTGTGGCCACAAATTCTCTAAATGCACCAGGTGAGATGGTGGAACTGTCACACAGCTCTGAAGTTTGAAGAGTTGGTAATATGTCTCCTGGTATTGTGGCAGAGACAGCATAGATTGGAATTTTTTTTTTTTTATCGCACTCGTCGAGATTCAGGGTGAATGGACATCTAGGTCCCTTTCCCCTTCGAGAAGAGTGTCGTCCGCAACCGAGATACCCACCAGCAAGACTATCAATGCCATTCTATACACAGATCGTTGAACTACTGAAACTCGACTACAACACCGTAGAGACGCTCCATCCTGTTATAACCACACTTATTTAATTATGTTGCAGGTAGCTTCGACTTTATGTCGACGCCACCTAGCGGATTTTACTGAACTAAAGTAAAAAGCTGGCGTATTTTTGCAAAACTTTGAGCTCATTTATTGCTGTTGTTATTAAATTTTTTACGATAAAAACTATACTAAAACCATCTAGGAAGTATCATGAATCAGTGTGCAAAATTTCAACAAAATCGGTTCAGTAGTTTTCGCGGTTAGCGATTACAACGGTTTTAGCGCTTTTGCTTTATATATTAGTAAGATAAGATAAAAACCTGTTACAATGAGAAGTGTCCCTATTGCACTTGTGATAGAAAAAACATTTTATTAAAAAAAAAAAAAATCAACATTCGTCCACACCACCACGTTGGTAATAAAACAGTAACTCTGGTCCGAACAATAAGTTACCATTCAGGTCCATTTTTGATGGAAAACATTAAAAACTACCACGGCAACTTATCATTTAAAAAAACACATAATAATAATCCTAAAAGACTCCTTAAAATAGAAAGTAGGTATTAACTACATTGACCAAAAATAAAACTCGCTCCATGCAACGCGCAAAAAAAAAAAATCAGTCAGACCTACAAACTGCGTTGATACATCAAATACAAAAATCGTTTCAATTGTTCGCAGCGAGGGCAAGCCTGGAACCTCGAACTACGATACACTGACGCAAAAAAATACTATCATTGGCATATACATTCATAAATCTTTAAAAGGTATGGAAAAAAAAAAAAATGATCTTCAAAGGGAGCTCTTGCCTCCTTCGTTCTACAGCCGGCTCTCGAGGTCGTCCTTGACAGGCTGAGGATTGGCGGCGGCCCAGCTCTCCTTACAGGCAATCTGGTCCTTCTTGGGTCTGTCCTGCAGCTTCTGAACCCCTGCAAAGTGCTCCTCTATCTCCTTGAGAGTCCTACCCTCGGTCTCGGGCAGCATGAAGTACAGCCCAACGACACCGGCAAAGTTCACGAGGGCGTAAAACAGGAAGGTGCCGGGCAGTGTCATGCCGTTCTTCATGTAGAGAAACAGTTTGCTGGCCACGGAGGAAAATATGTAGCCGATCGATCCAGCCGAGCCGGTGGCGACGCTCCGCACATCTGGAGGAAAGACCTCGCCCGCGAGGATCCAGGGCAGCATCTTCAGGCCGATGTGGGAGAAGAAGGCCGCCGACACCATCAGGCTGGTGGGGATCCAAGTGAATCGCGACTCGTCGATGGTGCCCCGCGTCCCCAGGAACCCGTACAGGGAGATCATGAGGAGGGACAGACCCGTGAAGAAGACCGAGACGAAGGACAACTTCCGCTTGCCCGTGAAGTGGATTATGAACACGCAGATTATCGTCCCGAGGACCTGAGCCACTCCCACTATCACCGTTGCCTTGTACCTGGTAAATTTGAGAAACATTTTTTTTTCTTTTTTTTTTGTATGAAATTTTTTTTATTTCCACTGTATTCGTTGCAATATTGATTAAATGGGTCATGTTTCTCTTTATCCGTTTACAAATTTTGTTTTTTTCCCGATCGTACAAGTTAACGGTGGAATATTGAAAATTATAGTACAGGTCTTCCACACCCAAACTTTTTTTTATCAAAAATAACTTTTGAAAGCTCATTTAAGCTTTGAAAGAAATTGTAACTTAACTGAACTTAGTTCCAAAAATGCTTGATCTGATGAAACCTAGTGAGTTATCATTGCTTAAAGTAAAAACATGCAGCAATTAAAGCTGGTCTCTCTAAAAAAATTAATAAATATTATTTAAAGATCAAAAATTCTATGGGTCTTGAGAGAATAATTTTAAGACCAAATAATGTACACAATACACACAACATCGTAGACTTTGTGTAAAAATTTCATTTAAAATCATAAAGTTACCCTATTGTATAACTTGTTAAGAAACCCCACACAGCAGCTTTTAAATCCTGTCACTTCAGCACAAACGTATAATTAGCTCTGCAGCAAGTACTAAACCAAAAATCTTACTTGTCAATGGGCGTATTGAGCTCGTCGAGAATAACGACCGCAAACACTTGCAGTACCATGATACCACCAAAAGCATTGATGAAAAAGGCCCAAGCGACGAGGGCGAAGGGCATGTAAAAGGTCCTCTCCGTGTACGCGTGCCAGGATTTTTTCGGCGGTTGCTTCGGCAGACTGTGGGACTCGCGAACGATGGAGTTGATGGTCGTGACGGTGACTGGCCTATTGAAGGTCTCGCACAGGTCGCGGAACTCCTTCCTCACGTGTTCCGGGGTCACCCAGCCGCGCAACCAGCACAGCGCCCTTTCGGCCTCGAGCAGACGGCCCTTGTCTATAAAAGTTCATTTCCTAATAATATCCTTTTAGGTGTCTTCCTGGTACGAATTTTTTTTTTTTTTTTCACTTCATCACCGTTAAATATTGTGAAAAAAAAGTGCAAAAGAAAGCAACAAAATTAATTGAAAAATTGCCGTATCTCAAAAAGCACAAAATTGAAAATCAAAGCTTACTCAGCTGCACTGCGTGTTTTTCAAATAACAATGGTATTCAGTCACCGTGACGTTGACGTGCATTAAAAAATGCCATTTCATTAATTACGACCGCCTCGTTAAGTTGTTCCATTAAGCAACACGCGTGTTACGTAAATGGGAACGATGGATAAGTAGCGAAAAAATAACGCGACACGTGTAACCATTAAAGCAAATTTTTTGCTTAACAGAAAATTTTATTTTGGTTTGAAAAATTATTAAAATAAGAAATCATCAATCAAAAGATTTATATACTTAATGAGTAATCAATTACTAAAAAGTTCTAAAATAACAAATGATTATATGTTGAGCAATAACATTACCTGTACTGATTTTATTGGGATATTTTATTTTATCTTTTTATAAACTGTATGAGAGTAGTAAGACAAAATTTTAATACACGTAATCCTGACAAAATCATAGTTTTTATTTTTTTTCGACAATTTCATAAATCTATTGTTAGTAAATTGTTTCAAGTAAAAAAAACTCCAACCAGTTGTTAAAAAGCATGTTGGGAAGATATACTTTTGAGATAACAATGCAAAAGATTTTTATTTTTTAACAATCCATGATTACATTACTTATGTTTTAATTTCTTCCCTCATCACACGACGGTCACGCATCTTATGCCAAAGTTTTTAATTCCCCTGCACAAGTGAAATATTGTTTCTCGATAAAAAAAAATCCAACTTTCCATTCTAGACAAAAATTGTCTTAGACACAAATCAAGGATTTCACAAGTATTTAAATTTCATATTACAACAATCCACCTAAATGAAAAAAAAAAAAGTATTTCATGTTGTAAGCTTTAATATTTAAACTTTTAAGTGAGGTGAGATATCGGAAGTTCGCATTTCTGATGATTTATTAAACCTTGTGCATCATTATGATCCCGTTGAGACATTCTGACGCTCCATAAAACCATAAAGACAATCATCACGAAACAAATGATTACCTGCTAGCCAAGTCGGACTTTCGGGAACAAGGTAGAGCGCCGTGAAGCAAATAATGGGATAGACGATGTTGATGAGAGCCACAGTGCGCCAATCGACGAGGCTGCCGGTGAGCATCTGCGTGAACACGCCGCAGATGACGGCCATAGTCGAGGTGGCGGACAGCATGCCCCTGAGGTGGGGCTGCGTGACCTCGGCAACGTAAGTCAAGACCGGCGCCTCGAGGAGACCTCCGGTCATGCCGGTCAGCGCCTGGGCGAGGAACAGCATGTTGGCGCTCTTGGCGTAGTAGAAGATGAGCCACGCGATCACGAAGGGGATCGTCGATAGCATCATGGTGCGCCGCCGGCCCAGTCTTTGGGACACCGGGCCGCTCACGAAGCCGCCCAGGGGCACGAGAAATAGGTTTATGCTTCCTGAAATGCAATATCACCTTAATGGTGCCCTCATTCTTACATTATTAGAAAATGAAGAAGAGCCTTTTTGTTGGAACGTTATGTTTTTTGCTTCGCGTCCTATTGTAAAAAGGAGAATGATTTTTTGAGCTTATTTTTTTTTTGTTCATCATAAGATTGGTTCAAGCTGAGATCACGTGGCTGAGATTCAAATGACATTTGCGGGTTGTAAAAATAAACGATTTGTGAATCATTATTAGTACTACAATCTTTTTTTTTTTTTTTACAAAACTTTTAATTAAACTTGGTTTAGAGAAAAAATAAATAATGGTAATGACCAAACTGTTTTAGAAATAACGTATCAACACTAATCTGTATTAACCATCGTAGCACGAGTTCCTCGAAATAAATGATAACAGGTTTGATAATCCTCTTAAACTTCAATGCTTTCGACTCTTCTACAAATAGATAGTAAATAGATCATAATTGAGGAAGTAAGGTGTTACTCAAATGAATCCAATCAAATTGAGACATGGTAAAAAAGATGTACCCTTGTTATGCAATTTTCAACAATTGACAAAAGTTTCCGTTTACGTAACTAGCCTTGAGAAAGTTTAGTTTTTAAACAAGTTATTGTATCAATAAAAATAAAGTTTTTGAATATTTTGCACGAAAAGTTGAGTTACAAATTAATACTTCATTTAAGCTTGAGACCATGGATAAAAGGAATATCTTACGAGGAACTCGTGACTTTTTAACGTCAAAAGGAAAATATGAAGGAAAAACCACAAGAACAGGTAAGAAAAATATAATCAATACAGGGAAACCCTAGCTCTACTAAGAATAATGTACAACTGAAATAAATTAAAAAAGCTTGACGTACATGAGCATTTGAGTATTGGTACTTTACTTAACATTAATAATTAACACTTAAAATGTCTCACTTGGTGTATGAAACAGTGTTTTTAATATAGTTTTAGTCCTGATATTTTTTTTTATAATATACGCATCGTCTAATTTAATATTTAAGGTGAATTTCTGAAAAATTAGAGGAATAATGATAATATATTTTTTCAATATAAAATTCGTATTTCAATAAAGTGCAATATTAACTTAATCAATGAATTTACAGCACAAGCAGACATGCCAAAAAAAAGAAGAAAAAAAAATTGACTTTGAAGGGAAGTTCAACTAATTAAACAAAATAAAATGAATAACAAACCAATCCATGTAAGTTCATCGAGCGTGACCGGTACTGGGGGGTTGGCCTTTTGGAGCTCAGGGATAAGTATCGTGGGATATCCAAGGCTAGAGCCGAAGGTGAGAAGTAGAAGATTTTTCGCGCCAACTGCGAAACACTGAGGTATGGCCTCTCTTAACTTGGACACCGGAAACGGCTTTGATCCCTTCTTAACTGCTGTACTAAATGACCCTGGTCGCTTTATGCCGTTGCTGTTGATGCAAAATTCAGGTGAGCATTAGCCAATATACGTGGAGTTGCATTGTTTTTAAATACTATGTGTACACTACAAATTTGCATTTTTTTTATTTTTTCATTTCATTTTATTTTTTTATTTTTTCATTTGTATTAACAAAAGAAAAAAAAAAGTAATGCCACTTTGCTCAACCAAAAATCTTCTGATAAGATGATAACCTAAACTTTCAGTCATTTTTCTGAATGAAATCTCTTGAAATTATTTGCAATCAAAAGTAGCAAAAGTTTTGTATCAAATAAATGAGATTCAGGGATACATGACGTTTTCTTTTTTCTTACTTTAAACTCATCGATAAATGTTAAATGTACAGGTCACTTTTATGGTAAGTTTTATTTAAAAATTATTCCATATGAATAACGATAATGACGGCATGAATAACAATAATGATGAGTAACATTAGTGATTAAAATAAAAATAGTATAGTACTAAAATTAAATAGGTATCAAAATTTTTGGGTTGCGAAATACTTGCTGATTTTATAATTACAAGCATTTAAAAAAAAAAACAATATGCTAATTATAATAAGTTAATAGTACATAATGTTATAAAATGTGTGATGCTCACCTTAGTTTTTAATTATTGAACAAATTTAAATTAAACAAGTACCTCGAATAGAATTAAGATTCTCTAAATACAAGAAACAAGTACGAATTCGTAAAAATCTTTACTTTCGTTCTTAAAAAAAAGGAAGCATTCACCTAATAATCACTGCAAGTCTAACTTTTCATTTCAAAGTGTCCACGAGAAGTCAAAAGATTCGATAGCTTTGAGATGAGGCACTAATGTTTGTACGTTTCTATTAAACCCAATTGAAGCTGCACTATTGTCAATCATAGTTACAAGTTGCATCCAATCTAATCCTACGATCCATAAGTTTCACAGTACATTGCAGCTGTCAATCACACAATTGTATTAAGGCCAATTAAAAACTATTCTCACAAGTATTACTTATAGATTACTTTGGGACATTTATACTTCAGTATACCTTTTTCTGCTGTAACACCTCAGTAAGACATACATAATGATATTTTAGCGAGAATTAAAGAAAACTCAAAAAAACTTCCTAAAACGCTTCCTGAGCCGCTTTATTTGTTGATACAGTTAAAGCTACCGATCCATTTGATGTAAAAATATTTCGTGTTTATGGCCTCCAACATATCTCAACTTAAATATATAATTGTAGACCGGCTTAAGCGGTACGACTATGTAATTCCAGATTTTTTATTAAATTGGAAATGAAAATTATCCTGAAACTATTGTGAATTAAAAATATAGTACAAATAATAAAAAATAATTTTTAATTGAAGAATAAGAAGAAACAGGTTTAAGCCAATTACAGTACAAGAACTTGAGTCTGAAATACATTAAAACTATTTATACGCACGGAAATCTAACCAAGTCAGGCCTTGTTAGGTATTTAAGCTTCTAAAAAAATATAGAATGTTACCTTGATCATAACATCCGCTGCGAGAAAGTTAATACTATTAGTCAATTTGTACTGTTCAAAGCATTAATAACCTGCGTTATGAGTGTGATTAATATTATAATCAGGAAAGAGTTGAGAAATTTTCTAATTAGTTGCTAAAATTTATGAAGAATGTGTTCCCACACTCATTATATCCCTTTATTTATTGAATTATATTAACTGATTTTTAACATCTCTTTGAACAATAATTTTGTCAGGGTTCAAATTGAAATAATGAATTGCAAGATTTTATATTATAATAAACTTTTTTTTTTTAATTCGTACCTTACATTGAGGATCTTTAATCAATGCGTTCAAGTAAATTATTACGCCAATAAGATGATAAGCTGGTTTCTTGGAACAAAGCAAATAAAATAAAATTAAAAAAGGCCATTGATCTTATATTCAAAAAAAGAATAATTAAAAATAATGTGTTTTACTTACAATGATATTAGCTCAAGTGGATGAATAGCTACATAACACAAATATGACAAATGAAATGACAGTAATTTAAGCTGAGGAAAATAATAATAAAAACGTCTCTTTTTTTAAGATCGTATGAAACTTGTATTCTAAATCCATTCTTAAATATAATCCTAATTCAAAAAGAGGTCAGAAAAAATATTGTACGTTTGCTATATGTATGCTGTATATAGCTCAAAAAATGTTTACACATCATTGCAAAACATGTGATCCTTTCACTCGGCATTCGACAACCTCTCTCTTTTTTCTCCGTCTCTTTTTTTCCTTGCCTATAAACTGTATTGCTCAGAGTACGTTTTTTCAATGACGAATCAAATAAATCTGGATTTTATGCATATAATTGAGTTCATATTTGGCAGAAGGCCTTGCACATTATTAAAATGTGAATTAACATATATAAATAATAAAGCGGACAAAGTTTGCTATTTAAAATTGGTTTTCTGCTAGTGTAATTTCAATTGAATAAAATAAGAGAAAACTGTTTTCAAAAAGCACGTGAGCATAAAATATCCTGCGTCAATACTTAAAACTGAAGTTGGTATTTTTTCAATGAATGATTATACTTGTGTTTTTTAATTCCTCATATAAATAATAAATAATAAAGAAATTTCTTACTCATTAAAATATTACATAAAGGTAACTACTTTCTAATGATTCATAAATTTCAGTACCTCTCATCAATAGATTAAAGTGGCTACATAGTAATAAAATGTATTATCCAAGAAAAATAATTTTTAAAAGAAAAACTATATCAGCTTTGCCTAATCACAGTATAATACTGACTCAATTCGTTATTAAACTCTGAAAACTGCTTTTTAAGTAAAACAGCAATGTGTACGTATTCAATATGTACTATATTGTCATAATTAAAATTTGTACTTTATTATCAGTCGAAACAAAACACTTGTGTGGGATGATAATAAACCCAACTAAGTAGAAGTCCGTATTTCGAATGACACTTCACAATCCATGTTGCTGATTCACCAAAACAATACTGATGAATGTTTCAACAATAAACACTATTTCAACGCATTCGGAGAAGATGATTAAAACTAAAAAAAAAAAAAAAAAAAAAANCAACATTTTCATTTCAAGCTACGTTTCGATATTAATTAACCCGTGGTGGTACCTTATCCGACTTTGTCACTTTTCTAGCCGATTGTTCAGTAGTCGACCCCCGCGTTTGGTCAGACATATATCTCAGTACTGATAAACTATAGAGTCATCGTCTGTTTATCATCGAGATCACCTTTTACTTGATTTCAACGCGACTGCTCGGTAGTAAACCCCAATTGAGCCCTGTTTTATAAAAATAACGTGATCATACCAATCTCTCGTACGGTGATTGGGCGAATTTCCCCCACCTCCCCCCTAGCGGCTTTCGTTGCCGGGCACACCGCAAGGAAATCCTGTCGTTTCTCAGCTTCGCTTCCAATAATTCCCAGCGTCGCACTATCGATCGCACCTACGAGCCGTGCGGGGGGGGGGGAAATTAATCTACTCGTCCCTTTCGTTTCCACCAACACGAGGCCGTAGGCTCGATGGTGTTTTGACACGAGCATCTGTTCCGATGATTGAAGGGAATACGTGCCTCTCCTCCTAACTCGGGGGAGGGGGGGATCTTTGTATCCAGCCACAATAGCCGCGAAAATTACCTACACAAAAAGGGACCCTCGTGTCTCCTCGGTGGCAGCGCTGATGAAACCCACGTCACGGACGCGTAGTACAAGACCCATAACCATATGAAACCAAGGGAAGTCACACCAGGTCGATTCAGAGGGACTAATTAGCCCCGTCGGCTGGGAATTCTTACGTTGTCCCCTCTGATTTTCAATTCAGCGCTCCACCGATGCTGGATACAGTGTATACACGCGCGGGTATGTACATGGACTTCATTCACGAGCTGGGCGATGCACGGGGTATAGGTTCTCCATCTCCGCAGTTTCCACTTTCCTCCGCGACGGGAAGCGTACCGGTGTATCGATTATGATTCAGCCCATATATACAGGTGTAATGGGAACGATTTGCCCTTGGTAAATACTCTGGCTCGCACCCTGTGGAGACCACGTGCGCCAGTTCACCCTTGGCCGTGTACCCTTGATTATTTGGATCCTGTACGGGGCCACGGACACGGGTATGGTGCGTATCTCGATTGCAAGGGCTTTACCGCAGCACTAAATAACTTGAGCCCCGTAAGAATCCAGTTTAATAGAAAAGGTCCCTTTAACTCGAAATATTTTTGCACCCAGTCTACACGTTCAAACGAATCACGTGAGCTTTTCAAAGAGAAAGACGAGTGAAAATGTTTTTTCTCGGGACAAAACAAATTGTGATCTTTTAACTTTGACCGCACCATCGCACCTATAGACCACGCGAATAATGGCTTTTCATTCCAGTTGGAAGACACACACACACAAGTTTCACCCTCCAAGTCTTGAATCGATACCGAAAAAAAAAAAAAAGAAATTCCTCCATCGTCCATAAATATACACACATCGCGGTATGAATCTTCCCCACACCTCATCGAAGATTAATCCACCAGTGGATCGATGGTATACTTTTCGCGGGCGCATGATGTATCCGTGAATTCAGCAAATTTTTGTGCCAGTATAATGACAGAGGAAGGAGAAAAAAAAAGGACATTTCGTTGTACCGCGCACAGAAAAACCCTTGCGACTCGCGTGTTTTTGTCCATTTTCCTCGTTCTTCCTCCCTGCAGACGCGACAGACATAAACTTTTCAAGACATGGTATAGGGCCGTAAAATCAGGTCATGCCGGCTTTCCCTTGTTTTTCACCAGCTCCCTGCACCCAGCACGCGTGTAAGCTCGTTTATACTTGTGTTTCCCTCCGGAGCACGCGAAGTACATCCTTTATATATATAGCGGTGGGGGAGGGTCGCCCTTTCCTCCTCCTTTGTTTTCTTCTCCCACTCGCTGGTGCTGTACGAAAAAAGTTTCTTACAGCGCGGGATGACTGATCGAAGAAAGGATCGGCACAAGTGACCCATTTTTACCTTCCTCCTCCTTCTCCATTGACTGTATTTTGCTTCGTGCGTCGCCCCCATCGATGCAGTAATTGGCACTTATGTTTTATGGTTGAACCAATCGAACGGTCATCCTATACGGCTCTTGTTATCCTACTACGAAGGTTCATGTCACCCAAAAAAAACAAAAAAAAAAACGCACATTTTTACGAGTGAGCTTGATTATTCCAAACGCGAAACTCCGGTATATAGGTAGCCCCCTTTGTACCGTCGCTGATAACAGTTGAGGCGCAAGCTCGCCGCGTGTCTATATATTATAAATATGTATATACGTGCTCCATTAGATTAGCAAGGTACGTGTACTACTCTTTTTGCCGTCTACATATGATTACACTTACCCGTCCTCCGAGGGTGCACGCGTAGATCCACCTTGTGCCTTGTCGGTTGCTGATTAAGAAAGGCCCCAAGTAAAGTTGGGTCTCATTAGCGGATCCTTTTTGTCGATTTTCCGATCCTCCGTACCCTATATATGTATACAATATATATGCGGTACACGTGATCAAACGAGTTTTGAGCTGCCGGCTAATTTGAGATGCTCCGAGCAAGTGCACATGCGAGCGCAGGAGGGGGAAAGAAGGGGAGGAGCTGGTACATGCTATTACTTTGATGAGCTTTCTTCTTGGCACACGCGACCAAATTCCCAACTATATGTGTATACGTACGCTACATCCTCTTGGGATTTCCTCCATTAGTTGTTTTGCTGGGTTATACCTACATATATATTATGTAATGCCAAAAGACATGGGGTGACGTAGTCGCCCAGCTTGCTGTTTCCGGAGCATTGCATAATATAGGTTTGGGGCTGATCGATTTGCCTTGTCGCGGTCGGCGGTGATGGAGCTCGGGTGAGGGTTCATGCGGGGAAACGATCTAACTGCAGCAGCCTCGATGGGGTTGATTGTACGTGTGTATACATGTTTCGATCGGGGATATATTATACAGATCTCTTTCAGGTTTTTTTGAGGCAAGGTATCCAGTGCTCGAGTATTGGCATCATATTACAAGGGATATTTGTTTCTCTTAGATTTACTTTCTATATTATTTTCCGTCTCACCCGCGCCTATACGAGGTATATTCACAAGCTGATTCGTAATTTAATACCCAATACGCGTATTCGGTGAACATAAAGCATATTATTATGAACGTAGGTACACGCGCCGGTCCGACGATCTCCAACATTCGTCGGACTGATTAGCAATGGTTTTTTTTTTTTTTATTTTATTTTTATTTTTTTAATACGGCATTTGGAGCACTGATCGACTATGTAGTAAAAAGCACCCAGCATGTACAAAAACAGGCGCAATCCTCTTCAAAGCGAACGCGTTTCGTTACCCCACGTACTCTCGTATTATCGAGATGACAGATGTACACTGAACCACGCGCAGGTGCGCGTATAGTCAAGTGAAAAAAAAAAAAAAAACAGATTAAAGTTGATTGAATAATTGGCGTCGAGCAGTTAAAAAACCAGCTTTCGTGATAAGACGTGGCACTAATCCACATTTCCCGATAGCAGCAAGGTAACGATACTTGAAAAATACGTTTCCGAGCACTACTTCATACGACTATACCCTGAAATGCAACAGCAACAACTACAATCAAAGATAAAAAAAAAAAAAAAAGTTACAACAATGGTCTATTAGTCATGATGTATGCATTAGTGCTCGGTTGGATGGCCCTGCATATTTTTATTGTATATCTTAAACGCGAGGGGGAAGAGGATCAGCTACAGCGGACTCTTCAAACACGCGCGATTAGCCAAACGCTCCAGCTGAAAAGACGCGAGTGCACACGTGATTTCCCTCCGTGGGATAAAAGTGTGTCACGTACATACACAGATACAGATTCGCCCGAGGTAGCAAGGAGCGTGACATTTGTAATATGGCAAGCTCTCAAAGTTCATCGGACTATGCGACTATACGCGCGATATGTTGAATGGAGAAGAAAAAAAATGAGGCAAAACCAAACGCGATTTGTTTCCGTGCGGGAGCTTATGTCGATCCGGCCGATTTATTCGTGATAAGCGGACCAGTTGGTATTACGATACGCTTTTCCGATTATACCGATGATCAAGCACGTGCTTTAAAGCGACGGCTAAATGATTATTTTAAATGACTGTTTCCCTGCGACTTTTTGACATCTTGAGGTATGCGTTAATGTACCAGTTTTTGTTGGCCGATACTCTGCTGCAGTTCTGGTATCTAGTCGTCCCTTTTTTTTATTATTAATTTATACAGTTTAAATGTTGATATGCTTAAATTTCAGTTATTTAAAATTAATGTAATGAATTATACAAATGCACTGCATGACGGCATATAATTGGTTATTTTTTTTATGTTAAATAAATTTTATTAAAACAGTAAAGAACGCTTTTGTTGTGTAGAAATAACTTTTTTTTCTAAATTTGTGTTTGATTCTACAAAACGTTTCGAATATTGGTGACAATAATTTCAAAATAGAGAAAATTGTTTGTGGTTTTGATTATGCCAAGAAAAATTAACAAAGGATTTAGAACCTTAGCCATTTTTACTACATCTTCGAGGATAAACCTCATATTTTTTTATGTTCTCATGAATTTTACGGTATATATTGCGTTATTATTTCTATTTTAAAGAAGGTATCTATTACTAATTATAAATTGAACAACGATTATTAAAATAACGTTAAAGTCCATATTTTTAAAAGTGTTTAACAATTACTTTTTTTATGCCATCAGAAATTTTTATTTTTAGATATTAAATAAGTATAAACGTAAGTTAAATATAAATAATATATGAATAATAAAACGTAAATTAAAATAAATAAAAA
>NW_019379526.1:279380-311903 GCF_000648655.2 Copidosoma floridanum | reverse complement strand
AAAAAAAAAAAACGAAGAACGTCAAAGCCTTTTTCAGACGGTCATGGAAAGTGAAACTTGCAGCTCGAAAGAAAAATCGCGCGGCAGCTAGAGGACCGGCGGTCGTTTGGAGTGGCCTACTGACTGGCCGAAAGCCAATCTCTCCCCAGCTCGGCGCACTCGCGATCGGCTTACTGCAACTTTTGAGAACAAACGTCGGCTGGCGGGTGATCTCCCCCTTCGCCTCGTCCTGCGACGCTCTACTCTCGCTGCACCGAGGCATATACGCACAGGCGTAATGTTACGTGCTCGGCGTGTATAGGTATATTGTATAATGCGCGGGACACAAGAGCTGCGACATTATAATATACAAGCCCGTGTGCACAATACTTGGGCAAGCGTGCACGTGTTTTCCAGGGCACTACTCAGCGGAGCGGCGTTTTTCACGGCACTTGCACGCGGCTGCCGGCACCCGGTATACCAACGGCCTACGGCAAGGTCGATTATCCGGCCACGGTGGGATTTGGATACGAGAACTCGATGGCTGGCAAACCAGCTTTCCGCGTGAAAAACACAACTTACAACCATTGGAATTTTGACTTACGGATTATTACTTGATGTAAATACGCGACTTGACGACGTCTCAGCTTTTCGCGAACTGGCGTATGCAGCAATCGATGTCAAAGTTCAGTAGAATGGACCTTCTTCGGGCGTAAAATTTCTATTCTTACAGGAAGCTCATCAAGCCTGGCAAGTCCAACTCCGCGAACGAACCTACGCAAACACAAGGGCCGTATCCCATATAAACCTCCTATGGATGTCCCAATAACATTAACTTCCATTTTAGACACACCAAGTATAAAAATCAAGGATTTATGAACTAGTCGCGATCATCTGACACTTCCCGGAATTACTACAAGATTCGTTCCATTAAGATAGTCGTACCCATTGAGTCGTACCTATGCATAATGGCCAATGCCGTAAATATAATTGTACATTTCAATGGCTCTTGGGTCGCTAGCAGCACTTTGAGTAGGTATCTTAACCGACCACATTGAAGCAATGGAGACGAATGCACACCCGACCAACATTCCATAGAATCCACTTACCAGATATCGAACGGTCAGATGTAGCTATCACCTGGCATTAATCGTACGAGCACTTTCCTGTCTACCGTACCCTTTTGTTGTAATAGGAGCAATCTCACAAAAGTTTGTAAAAAGTTATAATTTATTCCGAGGAGTCAGAGATTGTTATCGAGATCTTACAAAAACAATGGAAAATGTAATCTTATAATTTTTCGAGTGTTTCATAAACTTTTTGGAGATGATTTACTGTTAAAGATTTAGCAAGATTTAGCAAGTTAAATTTGATAGGTAACTGTGAAAAACAGCGCTTTACAACAAAAACCTTGTCGTTAAAACAACTAAGAGCAGAGCCCGAAAATGGCCCTTCAAAAATTTTTGCACAGGCAATACGTTTTTTTTGGGGGGGGTCCATTTTTGGATAGTAGAAGATTCCCTGTCCTGCTAAAAATGGCACTTTATTGTGACAACTTTTTATTTTCTATCGATTGGACTAGGTTGTGGCAATTTGGATCAAATTGCACTTTTTATATTACAACATAACTCGTGGTCAAGAGAAAACGTCACAAAAATACTTTGAATCTCCACAAATCGTGACGTTTCTCAACTTTTGGAAAAGTTTTGGAAAGTAATTTTTTTTTCAACCATTCGGTTTTTATACTTTAATAACACTATAATTTATTTATTAAACATACACAACTCTATGTACTTAAGAGTGAGGTACGCAAACAAATTTCAGTAACACCCGTACTTTTTACAGGGACTTTGACTTCTAAGTTCGAAAAATTACTTTTTCTAATTGAATTCTAGATACATCTAAAAAAACGTTTTCTATAAATTATTCGTTAATGACAAATTATTTGATAATTATAGCTTATAATACAGTTAAAACTTCATTGTGTTACCTTCATTGTGTTTGATTTAACTGGCTTTGAAAAATGTTCCTGAATTTCTTTTAGTGCCTTCCCTTCTGTCTCAGGAAGAACTACGTACAACACAACGCATCCAAAAATATTGATCAAAGCCGTAAAGAGAAATGTCCCCGAAATACCAACACCTTCGACAATATTCAAGTACGTCTTATTGTTCAGCCATGTGAATACGTTGTAAAGTGCAACGGAAGCTCCCGTACCTAAATTGGTCATGTGAATTGAAAAAACCTCTCCAGTGAGGATGTAAGGAATCATGTTTACTCCAACAGCCGACAGGAAGGTAGACAACAAAACAAATACTGTCGGAATCCAATTGTAAATTTCGCTCACCGAATCTGTGTTTTTAAAAAAAAATGTGAGAACCGAACTAACAATGTACGCTAATCCTGACATGGACATTGTCAATAACACTAGTTTTCTCTTGCCCGTGCAGCTAATGGCAAACGCAAACATGGTTGTCCCGATCAAGTTGAAAAAACTAGCGATGATTCCTGCATTGTACTCGTCAATCGGTGACCGCATCTTTCCAAACATGATGACCGAATACGTCAACACGGAATTGCTACCGTTGAAGGCAGCCAGAAAAAAGGTAAAACCGACCAAAACGAACGGAACTACGAACGATCTCTGGAGGTAACGTTGGTAAATGCTCTTTGTTCCAGGTTCCTCGGCAAAGTCATCGAAGCTTTCCACGTTGGTGATGGTAGTTGGCGCCGATCGAGTTGAGTCAAAAGTGCCGCGCATCTCGTTGAATTCATCCTCCACTTGGCTCGGTAAGGCCCAGCCCCGTAACCAGGCCAAAGCATTTTCGGCCTCCGCGTACCGACCTTTGCCTTCGACAAAAACCACAATGACGCGACCAATTTCTCGAAGGTATTTGGATAACGGTCATACTTGCAAGCCAGTGCGGGCTCTCGGGGATCCAGTACATCGCCACGGCGTAGGCAAGCGTGAGGACGATGTTGGCGAGGACGAGGCTCCTCCACGAGACGAACCTGCCGAGGAAGATTTCCAGGAACATGCCAAAATTGCCAGCCGCGATGGCTGTGGACGACAAAACGCTCCTCAAGTGGGGCTGGCTGATTTCGGCGGTGAAGGTGATGGCGGTGCCCTCGAGGAGTCCACCGGCCAAGCCGGTCAGGCCGATCGAGCCCAAGAGCACGCCGACGCTCCACGCCGAGCGACAAGAGACCCACGCGACCAGGTATGGGGTCGCCAAGAGAGCGAGGGTCGTGTGCCTGCCAAGGTAATCCCCGGCTAAGCCGCTCAATAGATTGCCGACCGGTATCAGCAAGTAATTCAAGCTGCCTGAAACAAGAGCGACGGTTATTCTTACCGCGTAGACGGTCTTTCAAGGACCGCCTCTTTTCTCGGATTCGCGTACGGTTATTGGAGAGCGTTATCGAGGATGGATTAATAGCAATTGATGGAACTGTGCGATCAACTGCTGTAGGAGCATTTCTTTCAAAATTACATCTCGTGGGAACAAATGTACTCTCTTGCGGATAATACATTCTTCGAGGTTTTGACACTTGAATGAATAATTTTTGAAAAATTTCACAGGGATACGTGCCGACAAAATATTCAAATTACTTCATCTTTGCGTGAAATTTTCATCGTCTCAAGGATATCAATGATTTTTATTTCAATTATTAAGATGAACAGACTTGTTGTGAAGAAAAAAATAATAAAAAATCATTATTTGGGAACTTACAACAGATTTGTATATTACAAACACAATGACAATTGCAAAAATGACACAAAAATGTTTTTGTTGTTGGGCAAAAAAAATTTTTTTTTCAATTCGATACTGCTATGAACTGCATAAGAAGGCTTCGTCCAGAGAAGAGCTAAAAATTGTTGGAAGTCATAGAACAACTTTTGGATAGTCTACACACACTTAAAATATGGCGTTAAAAATGAGTTACTTTACCAATCCATGATAATTCTTCCAAAGAAACTTTGATTTCCGAGTCTTCTTTGCTTAGTTCTGCAAGTAATACTGTTATCAGGCCAAAACTTGAGCCATTTGTAAAAATTATTATACACAAGGTACCAACGGCACAAAACTGAGATGCTGCGACACGGTAATTTGTGACTTCATGTTCAACAGGATTTCTAAAAACAAATTTAAAATTATCTTAGAAACAAACATAAACAGAGTCATGAAATACTTTTTTTTAATACGTTATGAATTATTTAACAGATAAAAATTTTTGTTTTATTAACTGAAATGAGCAATTTTGGAAAATTTTACATCGAATCGAAGTTAAAAAAAAGAATCAGCAATGTTCTAAATGTGTATTTTCTAAAAAATTTATAAAGTTTAAAAAAGTCAAGATTACAAACATTGTACAACCAAACGTGTAACAATTTTTTCAAACCAGAATTTATTAACTATATCAGAGAAAGTATTTACAAAATTGTTCCTCAAGCTNGATAAAAAATATGCAAAGTCTCATCGTTAGGAACTGAGTATGATCCATTATTATCCTGAGACTGATGCAACGGATAATGATTAATAAGTCGCTGTTTTAAGCTTTTCATAAAACTGTAAGAAAAAAATTTAAGTTATTATAAAATTTCAATGTACATAACCAGAATTTATTAACTATATCAGAGAAAGTATTTACAAAATTGTTCCTCAAGCTCAAAATGCAGTTTTTTTTTTCCTTTAAAAAATGTACATATTTAAATATTGTCCACTTACGTGATTGCAGACACTTCTTTGCAGCCAACTCCCATTCTCTAAATTTAAAAAAATTGTTACAGCCTAGGCCCAACCAATTTTATTTTGTGGATCATCTACACCACTTTCACTTTTTTTTTACCTTCGAACTTTACTTTAAAACTGTCATCATTGAAATGAATTCCACTTATAACAGAAAAGCGAATGCACATTTTCGTTGTCGAGTTTACCCCCTTTCCAGATAAACACATTATCTACCAAATTAATCTTGATGGTTCTTACATTTGATAAATTACAGTATCATACGTCACGACAAGGAAAATTTCTGCCAGTTTATTGGCACAAAACTTCCTCATTCCTGAATTGAATTTCTCAACAAATTTATGTTACGTCCTAATTAGTCAAAGTAATAAGTATCAAATTTTGAAAGTGACAATAGTGTATGTTGTAAGCAATCAAATTCTTTTTTAGTCATTCCGCTATAATCCATCATAAAAAAATTGTTTTTTAGTTTACTGAATATTACTTATACTATTCCTACACTAACTGCAACCATTATATTTTATTTCAAATTATATACATTTTTTTTTTTTTAACTTCACAGTCTTTTAGATTTTTAAAAGTAAAATATACAAAACCAAAAATATATGAAGAAAAATAGTGAAAGAATCTATTTTTTTTTAAATTGACTTTTTGACAGAAATAAAATCCAAACAACAAATGTGTCTAGCTTGTTTAGACGTTACGTAATTTTTCACTAATTTTTTTTCATAATAAAGTTTGCTGGAGCAAAAAATTATATTTTAACGAAAGTTATAGCACAACTGTTTCAAATGAATAAAAAATATTTAAAAATCATGTTGTGACGTATTTAATAAGTTATTTTGTCCTACGAATTTCACGCTCAGCAAAATACACCTCTCATTTTCCCAAGTGAGAATTAGTCAGTTTGTGCAACGCTATAAAGACAAGTTTTCTTATTAGTAACAGTAGACTGGGAACATGATAATTTTTGCCAGGCCAAGAAAACTGAAAAAAAAGGCTTCAAAGTTACCCGATTCGTGCACGCACAGCTAAACACCACTTTGTTAGGCAAAAAAGTGTATATTAATAGTGAATAAGTTCTCGTATATTCTTTTACATTTTTGTGGGCAAATTAACTCTGAAAGATATAATGTATCTAAAATAAATTGTTGCTGTAAAATAAATTGAATTTCTTATTATAGTTTAATGGTGTAGTTGAAACTTGAAATCATAAATTTCGGTTTCGTAAACAATATAGTATTATATTCATGAAACAATATTCAATTTTTAACAGTATAAAATTACTTAAAAAATATTTATAAGAATTTATAAGATCAAACTAAAGCTTTTTCGTATACATGGCATAGTAAACACTTTTTTCCGTATCCCAACTAAAAATTTAGTACCACTCCTGGATTGAAAATATTTTGAAATGGTTTATTAACAGTAAAATGAACTGAAGTTTTTCTTATTACTGCTAAATGAAAGACCAGAAATTATTATCACGAGGTTAAATGATATGATTTTTTATTTAGAAAATCGAAAGTAATAAGAATTCTTATCTCAGAAGGAGTTTTTGACTGTTTAGTTTAAGAACTGACTGAGCCAAAAGATAGACATCTTGTGATCATTTAAACTTGGAGAAAAAAACAAAAATAATAAGGGAAAAAAAACAGTAATGCACTTAGACAACATCTGATTCAATTGATGTCAAAAAATATTTTTATTAAATGCTATGTAATTAAAACTATGTTACTTAACAATCAAATCTAGCCTCTTCCATGAACGGCAACATACAATTTTAGATAAAATATTTTTTAATAAACATTTTCTATTTAAAAAATTAAAAATTTTTTCCGCTGGTACGCATAATTAAGTTTACAATGTACAAATAAACTTTTTACAATTCACGTATTATAAAATTATTCAACAATTGCATTCACGCTTTCGTTCTTTTCTATCATACAAAATATATTTACGAATCCATCTTTACAAAAAATAGACAGAAATCCATAAAGTTTATCATGAAGTCATCTTTTTAATTTTATCATAAAAATACAACACTTTCACTAGAGAAGGCTCACTTGGTGTTCATTTTAATCCATCTTGTCTGAAATAAGTGGGAATCTTATTATCCTAAGTTGTCTGCCAAAGTCGCACACTACACTGTCGCGTAACGGTAACATTTGCTTCACAAAAATACAACTATCCTTGTGTCCCAGTCTTACTTCTCGAATAGGTTCGCCAGTTCTTACATCCCAAATTATCAGCGAACCCTATAAAATTAATCAAAACATTAATTCATTTTATAACAAAGTTTTTAAAGACAGAAAATTAGAAAAAAACCATGTAAATTAAACAATCATTACCTGGTTACTAGTAATAAGTAAATGATGCGTGAGCATCACCATTTGTAAACTATAAGCTGCTCTATGCGCTGGAAGAGCATGCAATAAATGCCCTTGGAAACGTTCCCAAACGCAAAGTTTTTCGTCAGTACCAATGCTAATCACGTATGATGCCGAACAAGTTATTGCAGCTACAGCACCGTCATGAGCTTGTATACTGTACATGCATGTACCTGTAAAAATTAATTGAACCTACATTACTTTGACGTAAATTGATTAGTTATTAAAAAATTATATATTTTTTAAGAATTTTATGCTTAAAATTAAAAACAATAATTGTTGTAAGATTAGGCAATGTTAACAATTACTGATAATTAAGAAATCACAATAAACTAACCAGTAGAAAGATCCCATACACATAGGAGACCATCTTGAGAGCCACTACCAGATGTCATTGGACTTACTCTATCAATAAAAAGACAAGTAATAGGCCCACAGTGACCGTGTAAGGTATACAAAGGCAACTGATCCTCTAGCCTATTGAAAAAAGGTCATGAACAATGTGTTTCGTTGGTTCTAAACACGATTAAAATAATTGTATTTAAGATTTAAAAAAACAGTATCAACGAACCTGTATACTTTAATAGTATGATCTTGACTTCCAGTCAAGACGCGACCACCTTCACTATCCAAGACAGTGATGGCTTGTTGATGAGCTCTGTGTGAGCCAATTTTCATGCAACGCAAATCTTCCTCCAACTGCATTATATTATTAAAATCCATTGGCGAGCCCGCACTTCTAGTTCGGACGTGAGCTGAAATATTAATGTTTTTTAGTTGAGCTTGTTTTTCTTAGTTACTTTTTCAGTGAGTGAGTACACCTACTGCATACCAGAGCCTACTACAAGTTTAAGTTCGAAACGACTATCTATTAAATATAAATACAAAACAAGAATAACATGCACAAATTGTAAGACCTTGCAACTTCTTTTTATTGCTTTTATGAAAATTTAAGTGTAATATTTATAAATTACACGTTGTACTTACTTCTTCGATACGATGTAAAGCCCCAGTCGATTTGCTGGCCTTCACTATAACTTTCAAGCTGAAGAAAATCGATGGATCCATTCAGTTTTGCCACCACTACGCGATTTCCAATGAATTTTACAGCAGAAATACCTAATCCAGATCCATCGTCAAATAAACACTGAAACGATAACATAATTGAAAATAAATCTTTGCATTGGAGAAAATAAAGTATTGGGAAACACCAGTATCAAGTACCTTGAATTTGCCTGTTGTACCTTCCCAGAATTCTAAGCTACCATTGGCACAGCCAATAACTATGAGGTTTTCCTGATAATCCATACACCAAATGGTTGGCACATCGGCCGATGCCTTGTCAACACTTAACGAGCTGTCGACAAATTCGCTTAAACCAGCCGATCTTGGTGGACTACAGACCAGTTTTTCATTACTACCTGTTCTGTACATATCGCTATCGTCGACAGCCGATTTCTTGTGATCTTCAAAGAGCTGCTTGTACTGTTCGCCAAAGTCAAAGCCGTTTTCATAATTGTACCGCTGGCGCGGCGAGCTCGAGACGACAAATTTATTCGAAGTGAACTTTGTGTTTATGTTGGGCCTCAAGTCAGGCAGGTCGAAAGTTTGATCAAGTCTGTGGCAGAGCGAGCGTCGACGATAGGACATTTCCCCGATTTGATAGTCATTGTCGAAACTGTTGCCACCCGCGGAGAAGCGCTTGTTTATGGGAATCGACATCGCACCGTTGAGACGGTATGGTATCGGGCATGCTCCCAGGGGCGAGGACTTTCGCTTTGGAATGCTTGTATACATGCCCAGGGAATTTGACGCCTCCATCTCGCCTCGGGACGGCGGAGAACCACTTTCGTAATCTGACATCAGCTCTTCCTGAAAATTGGGGGATTAATTACTTTTTTCTTTTATCAAATCATCCATGATTTTCGTGCACCATTCATACCTGATCTTTCGGTGACTGAACCACATCATTCTGCGTACTGTTGAAAAACTGCCTGCGATCGATATGCGCGAGTTGTTCACCGGACGCCGAGTCCCAGATTCTTATGTGCCCAGCGAGACACGAGCTCGCCACGGTGTTACCGTCGGTAGCGATGCATTCAATCTCCTGGACGTGGCCCTCCAACACCAAAGGCAGTGCCTCGAGCACGACTTGAGTAGCGGAATCCTGATTGACCTTTTCTTGGGATGAAGACCAGCTTGCTCGCCATTCGGCATAATTGCGCGAACATATGCACCGGTAAAGCACGACCATGGTGTAAGCTACGACGACAACGCTTATTAAACAGAGAACGGCTGCTAGAAAGATTTCCATTGGACTTGAGGGTATGAAAGGCGTGTCGGTGTTGAAACCCCGGCCCTCGGTTCTGATTGGCACCTCCATATCTGAAGCAAGAAAAAAAATGTATACCATTATATATGATTAACAAGTTTAAACAATCATTTTGTTATTGTGGTATTTCGTGTTACTTGATTTATTTAAACCATAGTGTTAAAGTGTTATGTCGTAAGACAAACCTGAAAAGTCCAGAGGATCAAGGGCAGCTGTAGCCAAGCTCTGCCATTGAAATTGCTGTACGTCATTTGGGTTGCTTATTTGACGAACTGACTGGGGACTGACCACGTGTGCGAGCTTTATCGTGGGAAGTATCGTAATGCGCTCGCCTGCCATGGATATATTGTAAGAAGAAAGTATAGAGGACCAATGGTACAGAGACAAACGATTCCAGGGTGGAAAGTCGACAGGCCGCAATTTATTTACCTCTTCTTTGACGTTATCTGGAGATGGGTTTTGCTGTCGACAGAGAATTGTTTTTTTTTTGTTTTTTTTATTGTCGCAACATGATCATCCAATGGATTTGCAATAAATAATTCATGAAAGTGTGATTTAAAAATGGTGTAAAAGTTGTATTCTTTATAACACTGTAGCTTTTAGTTAAAAAGAAATTTTGCATTTATTTACGTATTATTTCGTCACTTGATATTAGTGGAAGTAATTATTCAAGTTTCATCACCTGTTCATTTATTTGACTCGATCGAAGAGTGGTAGAATATATCACAATGGGTTTCATGGTGTTTCTTTTGATGTATCTATCCATAGTTTGAGGTCTTTCAATAGAATAGCCTTCAATACCAGTTTCTTGTTTCAAAGTTTCCCCAAGATGAATGACGTGCTCAATAATTCCGGAATTGTATATTATCATGCTGATCCACACCACCATCCACACCATAAAGGCTCTCTGAAATATTCTCGTTCTTGCCCAAAAATGCACCAGCCTCAGACGCTTGGGAATTTTAACCAAGGTAAGTGTATTTTGGTTATTCGGTGCGATCACATTTGTAGGACCATTAGTTGGAACCATTCCATTGAGCCTCGGATGAGACTTGGATCGGAAAATGTTTGGTTTTTTATTTGGAACGGTAGTTGTGAACTGTTGTTTCCTGAGGGGAGGAATATTTTGTAGATGCAGTTTCGAATTTTGAGTCAACAGTTCCGCCCTGCGGATGTCAATGGCAAGAGTTGTCGAGTAAAATGCCATTTGTAAAAAGAAATCATTCAACAGTCCAACAATGGCAAAAATACAAAATTCCTGGATGGCAGGAACAAACGTGAACAAGCCAATCGTCAGAATTGTGACTTCTGTCAGTAAATTTTTTGTAATGGACCAGCCTTCTTTTGACAAACCTTGAGCTACTCGAATTTTCATATCCAGATGAGCAGGAGTGCTTACTACACTCTTTGTAAGCACTAGTACATTTTCTAGACCGACAATTATCACCAAATATGGAAAAAATTCCTTTCCACTTAAGCTCAAGGTCAGGCCGAAAAAAAAGCACACACCCACACTCATGGACAAAGACGCAATCACTGTGAAAGTCGCGCTAAATGCTATTCCGAATTTTGATTTGATCAACTCAATTTTTCTAACAGAGAAGTACATGTACACAAACAATGCAACAAACGTCATGGTCAATGGGAAAAAATCACTGTAATTAAATTCACCAGGATAAAAAATATGCAAAGTCTCATCGTTAGGAACTGAGTATGATCCATTATTATCCTGAGACTGATGCAACGGATAATGATTAATAAGTCGCTGTTTTAAGCTTTTCATAAAACTGTAAGAAAAAAATTTAAGTTATTATAAAATTTCAATGTACATACTTTTTAAAACTTGATACACACATAGGGTCATATTCCTTTAAAAATATCGTCACTGCGTACTGCAGTACTCTTTGTCGTACCCTCAAAGGGTATCTCTTTACACCTGTTTCTTTAAGACTCATACCAAATAAAACTTCAGCCGTACTAATTTTTCCTTTCTGAAAATTCTGTAATTTTATCAAAAAAAAAAAATTTTTAACGCTTTCATACTAAAGATATTAATAAGATTTAGGATCATTTGTATCGTTTTTACCTGATAAGAGAAAATAGTGTCGATAAGATTTGTATCCAGATTAAATACTTCGATGCTTCGTTGCCAAAAATTAGCTGGTGATAATAACAAACAATTATATTCAGGAAGAACTTCAACTTTTTTAAGATTTCTTTTCTTTACAGCTTCGATATGAAGGCAAATCTGTCCCAAAGATTTCGAACTCTCTCCATCTTGATGATTTTGAATGATTTCTAATAAATTGAAAACTTCATAAAGTGGCCCTCTAAAGGCATCCGACAACGAAAGATCTTCTGCCCATGGTAGAACTCCTGATCGTAGCACAACTTGTTGTACATACAAAGCAGGACTTTCTGATCCATTCATAGGTCCTATTGTATTGTTGACTACAATTTTTGGGGCTACCCCAGGCATGGGTAGGTTTACTAGTGGATAGCTAGAATAAAATGTTATGTATTGGCTAGTGCAACTAATTATTTTTTACAAATAGTCAGACTAAGAGCCTTATAATGGCTAGAGAAAATAAAATTAATTATGGTACCAACAACTTACCAACATAGTAAAACAATAGAGAGAGCAAACGTAATAACAGCAGTAGGGTGAGAAGAGCAGAATAGGCCGTGGGCATAGTAAAGCCCTGCCACTCTCTCTGGCAGGCTGCGTGACATCTCACCTCAATATTTTTATAGTAACATTTCTTGTTTCACTTCAGCTTTTTCTTGTCTAAAACATATAAAAAAATAACTTTTTAAAAATTGTACTTTTAAATAATGTCGCAAACAAATGACAGTACACTATGGCACGCTATACATCGTGTTTTTAAAATTTTAATTGATATAACATATAAAAGAAAAAATGTGGCCTTCCACATTAATATTTCAAAATAGACATATTACTAATAACGTCCTTGCATTATTTAAGTATAACTGAAAAATATTTTTCTTGAAGATACTTTTCACCGAGACATTACAACACTTGCATTAATTAAGAGAACTCCAAACAAATACTGGAGTATTTTAAGAACGACACGAGTGCTCTTGAACAAAAAAAACACGAAGCTTTAAGTTGATTATTCCCAGGATTACGCAATTAATCTATATCAATTCACTAATACTACTTGTTTGTGACAGTAAGCAGTAAAATTTGACTATAACAATACGAATAAAGGTAAGGATGTATTTTTTGTTATTGATTTTTTTATTTATTTAAAAAACCGTCAACGCTTGGTTGCCTCATGCTTATTTACTTAAAAATGACAACCAAAATTTTAAGCCCACAGTTATATCATGCTTCTGGTACATATACATGCAGGCTCAGATTGAAGATTATGATGCCTGCAGTGCATACTTATCACTTTGGCTGCTTCTGCTGACAACAACCAATGATAAACGCATCGTACTCCCTCGTTTTCCGTCTTTTTCAATTCTCAGACTCTCAAGTGTTAAGGGACAAAATAATAGAAATGCGAGCGCGTGTACGAAAAAATCTTTAAGTACCAAGAGCTTTAGTACCAAAGTTCTAATAATTGTGGCATCTCAAAACACTGAGAGCAAACATGAGTTGATAATGTCACTAATTACTTTAATACTCGTATACCATAAATATTATGAAAAGTAGACTAGACATTGTAGTCACCTTGTTTTCGTCGCTGATAATCGGCAGTTTGTTCCACCGTTGGCTTTTTACAACCAGCTCGTACATGCATGTATATTATTAAAATATCTGTAACTGGTATACTTAATCAAAGCACTAAAAACATAAAATTGTACTGGGACTTTTCGAGTTTTTTACGTTGCAGTACGAGAAAAGAGAGGCCTTATGTTTACTCTACGGTTGTCGTCGGCTCTTTTCTTAAAAATAGATTCCACCAAGTAGATTCTCGAGCAGCGATGAGGAGCGAAGCATCAAGTATAATATATAATAATAGATAGAGCCAAAACTGGTGCGATGCACAAATGCACTAATTGCACCGTGTCTTCGTCTTGGCTGTCAACAGCAAACTTTCCTCATCTTTGAGGTTAGATTCTTGTGGTTTTCTAAATTCTTGCTGTCAGTTATATACATTATGTCAGTACCATTAACATGACAATTAGCTACGAACGAATCACTCCAATTTTTCTGAAAAACTTGCTTGCCAATAAAAAACTTAGCTGTTTCCAATTATGCGGAATGAAAAAACTGAGCACATTATTGTGACTGAAGAAAAATTTTTTATTTACGTGATTTACGTCACGTCTGTCGTCAGCGATTCGTCTGCTACGATATGCCTGTCGTTTGGTTGCGTTCGACGGCTGATAAGGAAGAAACAATGTGCCGATAAAAAAGAGGCTTCATTTCAATTTAGAAAAATTAAAATCAATTGAGTGAGAGAGTGAGCAATGCTGTTAAACTTTAACAACAAATTCGATTGCTTCACAAGATTTGAGAACAAATAGATGGATTGTTTGATGTATTAAAAATTAGATCAAAAAACTTGTTGTAAACATGTTAAAAAAGCATTATTATTGATAATTTAAAAAATTTCCATAACTTCTTACATCACACTTGACGTACGTAGTACCTACTGCGTATGATTAGACCGACGATTATTGTAGTGTATTGTGGGTAATCGTTCAAGGAGCAAAAAAAAACAGATTTGAAAATTAAAAAAAAAGTTTTTACGACCAAACTTAAGTTTTTTGGTGACACTTTGCGGGTATTCAGGGGTGGCTTTGCATTTACAGGTGTGGAATTTCATCCCATCAAAAAAAAATCGGTAAATCGCTAAAATGTGCTTGTTTTTTATTGAAATGAATTTTTAGTTTTAAAAATGCTTCAGAAAATATGCAGAGAAAGGTAAATAAAATTATTTCCATGCAAGGCAATATTATTCGTCGATCCCCTCATTAATCTGTTAACTCCTGTTATATTTAATTAATGTGTACGACCCACCCCATCGACGTATCTCTGCGCTGTGAAAAATTTCATCGTGATCGAAACCTCATTTTTGGAGCTATCACAGTAGGGTCAGATAAGTTAAATATGCATCTTAGGTATTATTAAAACAAATGATTTAAGAATTTTTAAATTAACGAAAAACGAAAAAGAACGTAACTTGCACCCATCAACAGAGTTAGGTATTGTGAACTATTTTTTTTTAAATAAATTGTATATTTTTAACTTACAATGTACCGTTTACTAGTGCTGTTTTTAAAAAATTATTTAAATTACTTTACCTCTTTTATTATATTACAAAGGTTTGGGCCTTACATGAGTACTTTTTTTAAATTTTCGACCGTACATCCACTTCAACGATTAGTTGTATCACGAAGACAAAGGAATTGTACTTTTAACATTTTACACAACATCTACATAATCAATGCAATTCATAAAGAAAACAAAATAGATTAATTAGTATAAATTAGACACCTTACCTGGAAGCCAAAAACGAATTAAGTCAACTTTACATTATACTGCAAGTAGGCTTTCAACGTATTATCCAAACAGATAAATTATGTACAGTAAAGATAAGAGACGTATAACGAACGCCTCGAGTTTACCTATAATATGATTGACGTCTTTTTCGTACGAAACCTCCTATCCGAAAAGTAACAAATTTTACTTCGATTTTCTTGTTTTTGCAAACAAGTGCCATATTATTTTATCTTTACAATTTTTCATCGCCAACGTTACAAACATGATGTTTTTCCAAACTATTTTCTATTTTAAACTATATAGATTATAAACTTGTGATTTAAATTAAACATTTTTTTTTTTTTCATTATATTGATTTTTCACTCACTGATTTTCACCCATAGTTTTTAATACACTCGGTAAAATTTTGACAATTTCAACAACTATGTCATTAAATTTAATCCAAGTCAACTATTAGAGCCTTTGACAGTTGAACAAAACTTTTGTAAACAGTCACAAACGTAGATTCAACTACTTGTTGGTCCATTACCATCACCACAGTATCTACATTGTAACCATACATCCATTTTCAAAATTTAACACTATCCTTCGGAAATCTTCATCGTCGAAGAAGTAATCAAGATAACCGTAATTTTTCTCCGATAAAGAAATTTTTCCTGATAACTACATTTAGCATGTAACTGTCGCTTGGTACGCCATGCCATGGTTCATAAACGCTCCGAAATTCACTTCGAAATGAGTCAGCCACCCAAGCATTTGGGGTTTCGACTCATTCAACTGTAGCAGCTCTGCCAGTCATTCAATTAACCAAACGAGTCAATCAACAGTTTCCAATAGTCCTATTCGTGGCCAACAAAGTAAGTCTCATTTGTTATTCGCCGAGAGTCATACCGGGTGGTCTGAAAATATTATCCGGGAAAACTGTGCTCAGAGTAGAGTAGCTCGTCAAGACGAACAATAAAACATTATTTGGAAATTAAAAATTTGTGTTTTATTGAAATTATAATTATTTTTTAGTGGAGTTTGAATGTGGTCAAAAAAAGGCATTAGGGGTAAAGAAAAAGGCAAAAAAAGGACAAGCGCGGAGACGCCGAGACAGACTTCGGAGAGCCAAACTAGCCGACACGATCTCGAAAAATCTCAAAGAGACTCAAAAAATCGTCACAACTCCGGTTTTTACTACAACGCAGTCCAAAAACCACCATAAACCAAGTCAGCCTCTGCGTCAGTCGAGCTCAAGCTATTCTAGCTCTGAAACTCCATTTGTCAGTGTATCGCATACATTACAGCTGGTTAATCAGATGATTATTGAGCCAAGTTTTTTAAAATCTTCCTATGGCGAAAAAATTTGTCAGTGGAATTGTGCAAAAGAAAGTAAGTTAATTTGTTTTTTTTTTTTTTTTTAATCATTCAAAGTNATGCATTTGAAAGATAAAATAAATGTTTTATTTTCCTTTCTTTATTATTCTGTAACTTCTTTGGTATCGCCATAACATTGTGTGTAAGTTGCGGTGCAGAGTGAAATCAAGAAAGGGAAAAAAAGGTGAAAAAACGAAAGACGTCGTTACACCCCTTTTCTTCGACTCGGGCTACTTTCACGCGGTAATTGAGTTTTTTTTTCCATCTTCACCTCACAACGTACCTTTCCTAGGCATGATGTGTATTTATATACACATACCGGTGACTGACCTTTTCATATTACGATGCAAGAAATAAATGATAACGCAACCGTCGATGAGCCATGTTTTATAATTCACTCGAAAGAGCAGAGCCCACCCACCTAGGGAGCCTCGAATTTGTTATACAAGAGTATCGGGCATGTATAACAAGAAATCCCAACTTTATGCCCCGGAGCTATTCTTAAACGCAAAAAGCTACCTTTCCCCTCCCGGCAATATTTGCTACAGAAAAGGGGGTACGCTGGCGGTGGTGAGAAAAAGGGAGGCAGCGCGACTCGGCGTGTATAAAAATAGATTCTTTTGAGCGGGTGCTACATATAGGGAAAAGAATCGGTAAAATCAAAAAAAAAGGGACGACGGACAGGTATCGCGTTATATACACCAACACTTGTACCCCCCCTTGTGACCGGTCGCCCCTTTGGGATTTCTCTCTCGCTCGGTGGACAGAACTCGTTTCACCATCCGAGGGTAATGGCGCGCCCGAGTGCTCGGCAAAAGAGGGAGGAACTCCCTCGTACGCGTTGACGATCATACCGATGGTAATACACTATTGAGCGAAGCAGGACAAATAGACCGCGGCACGCGCTTCATGGGATTTTCTACGGAGGGTGGTTAACTCATATTTAAATTTTTTTTTTTTTTTTTTTTTTTTGAACTCAGTAGAACAATGCATTAATTTTTAGCTTACGTGTGCTTCTGAAAAATGATTGTACGCTCGTTCAGATACTTAATCACATCAATTTATTTCATTAAAATAATCATAGTTTGGCTTTTTCTTTTAATCGTACATAACATATTATGTTCTGCCAACACTAATTTATTGTGGGTGGATGGACTAAAGATAGCCGAGGGTACAATTGCAATAATAAAAGTGTATAGTAAATATATACATATATTGGTTAATAAAATTATAATAATATGTTAGCGGAAAATATATGTATTTATCAAAAGAAAAGTTAAAGGTTAACATAGAATGTGACGATGACTAAGTACATCTCAAAAGCTATCGGTATAATTGAAGGGTTGTGAAATGTTGATAAGCATGAACATGCGGAAGAAATTAATATCCATACAAATTTTTATTCAAAGTGTTGTAAGAAAGACAAGCTTACGCTAAAGGGGCCCCAATTATAATTATATTACGACAGGCTAGATTTAAACTGATGGTTCAACAACTCACACTGTCTACATTAATCGTATCATATCTTTAGACATAAAAATTTCCAATTTTGTGCTTTCGTATTTTTATTTATTATACGCTTTTCACGTTTTTTAAAAATAGGATGATCTTTATTTAGAGGATGCAAAATATTTTGCAGTAGAAAAGTGGAGTTATCATTTTAGATTAAGGACTGTCTGTCGTACTTAAATCTTTAAAAATTTTTACATTAAAAAATTCCACTATAAGATTTAGACTTCCTTAAATTAAAATTTAAAATGTAACAAAACTTGAAAAAAAAATTTCTGATGACTTTCAATATCTCTTAATAACATTTAACGTTTGTCAAATTAACTTCTGAGGATAAATTTGTCTTTTTGCTGCAACAAGGTGTTTATTTACCAAGAAAAATAAATTATTAATTTAAGTATTAGTATTTACGTGTAATAATGTCTTTAATTGTAATAGCGACCATGGTTTTTTTTTTATACCTACTTTTTTTTTATCAGCGATTGATAAAAACGAGTAAATATTTCATCGTACCTTTTTTATAAATGTATAATGTTTTATTTCTGTATTAATTTGATAGATTCATTGAATAATTTTTTTTATTTGAGCAAAAGATGTAGTCAAGATTACGGTTTTCTGTTAGTGATGATTAAGAATTTAAATATATTAATACTGTTGAAAAATAAATAAAATAAAGACAACAATTGTTTTTATCTAATCCTACATTAATTTTTTATACCCAAGATCATTTCCTTCTTCTATATAAGGTATTCTTTACTATTATGCATAACAATGTTTAATATGAGATATCAGTTTTGTAATACATAACTTTTTTTCTGAAAGTCCACGATACGAAGTCCAGTTTACATGAAGAAATCGATATTGTATAGGCATAAGATAGCTGACGCATCAAATATCTATTTCGTCATTGGCTTCTTATCGTGTACAAACACGATCTATTTCAAGATTCAAACTTAGATATTTACTGTGATTGTTAAAAAAAAGTATGAGGAATAACTTTATCATACTACTTTAATAAATGTTTTTGTGTATATGTTAAAGTAAATAAATCTTATGCTCATCTGAAATTTAATTTATAAAAATGTATTCATTGTCGGTTCAATGATGACATCACTTTTTTATTTTCAGCAAAAATTGTTTTAAAAACATTCTCTAACCATTATAATGCAACCAATTAATCATTTGTTTTTTGGACTTTTTCATTATTCAGTTCTAATGAGTTTAAAAATCCACTTAAAGAAATAATCAACCGTAAGGAATAATATGTTCTTTGTCATGAATAACTGAATCATTTTTACGGGAAGATATTGCACAGCAGGAAAAGTAGAATCATTCCTTAAAAATTTGATTTACAAATAACAACGAAATCATCTAGTTTTCCCTATTTTAACGAATGGTAGTTCATCAATACTAACAAAGTGCACGTGCTGCACGTAACAATAAAAGTTTGTATATATGTGTGTACACAGTGATATGTTAATACGTGCATCAATAAAATCTTCACGTAACAAGCATGAACGTTGCAATGTGCTGTTGGTGTACGACATTTTAAATATATGACGGCAACTACTATTGCCCGTTTTATTTCTATTACCACGATTATTATTGTTGTTATTATTATTATTATTATTATTATTATTATTATTGTCATTTTTTTATTATTGGTACTATTTTCTTTACGTTTACATTTGTAGTGTGTTGTCTGCAAAAACTTTTTTAAGCAATCATATGTTTAAGTAATTAGACACACTAGAATAGCAAAAGCAGTAAATTTTTTTTACAGTGACAAAAAAAGGCACTTACGAAGAAAAAGAACTCCTTAAGCTGTTATTTACGACTTATATTTATGATTGTCCCTCTCATTCTCCATTTCTTTAAACGCATATAAATACATAAATGTGGCATTGTCGTACGGCATATGAAGAAGATATATTACATAAAAAAATTTTTACCAAAAAAAACTCCGAACTGCGACATACCCTGTAGAGGAAATACTTTGAAAAACCTAAATAGCTTGCAAGAACTATTACATTTCACATATTTACTGTTAACAAACTTATCTACATTACAGAAGGCAAAAGGTGGCTCAAAGAAAAAACATTTTTTTTAATTTTTAAGCAGAAGACTCATAAGTTGTTACTAGAAGCACTCATGTGAATGATGCACATGTCACTGATGTCTCTAAGAAACGCGTATATGCGTATGTGCGCGCGTGTCCGACCGTGCTTGTTTATGCCTTGCACATCATGCTTCTATCATTGTGTCGTTAGCAGTCATCACGCAATATTTATTAGAGAAAATCACGACAGTATACGGCTGACAGAAGTTAAAAAATTGCTCGTGGTTTTTTTGTCCATTTGCTCATGCCCCAGATATTTTTTTGTTGCTCCAAAGTTGAGTCTTCACTATCCAAAATATGAGAAGCAATTTTTTTTTTTTTTTTTTTTTTTGAACTCAGTAGAACAATGCATTAATTTTTAGCTTACGTGTGCTTCTGAAAAATGATTGTACGCTCGTTCAGATACTTAATCACATCAATTTATTTCATTAAAATAATCATAGTTTGGCTTTTTCTTTTAATCGTACATAACATATTATGTACTGCAAAATCAAATGTATTGCAAGAGCATGTTATTTTTAATGTTTGTGACCCCATGCTGTTGTTTTTATTGTGGTTGCTGTTGTCGTTGTCGTGATCGTTGTAGTTTTGTGTAAATAAAAATTAAAAGATGATTTACAACATAATCGCTTGATTGCAACCATGCTCTGTTGTTTCCTGTTTAACGATTTCAATAGAATATGAGACATACAAAAAATAGTGGCATGGAAACATACATTATGTACATGAATAACACAATAAGTTATGTTAACAAAAAAGTATATATAACGCATATTTTTTATTCAGGATTTTCAAAACGAAATAAAATCTTTCTGCGACTCTTTCGAGAATAAATTTTCTCTCCTACTATCAATTATTTATCTCATCTTTTTTGGCATATATTACCAAATTTTCAACAAACAAATGATGCTATGAAAAAAAAATTCGCATGAATGATATTTTAAAAATGATACCAAACTGCCAAAAAATTAGATACTTCTATAAATTGAAAATTGTTAATCTTTCGAAACTAATTAAATAAAAAATGTTTATAAATGTAAGTAATTTATGAAAAAATAAATTAAAAAATACAAATATTGTTTAAATTATTTGTTTATTATTTCTTATTATATTATTTGTTTCATCGACATAAAACTTAATTTTGTTGATGATTTGATGCAGAGCACCACGAGTAACATGATAATTGCTTGCGTTTTCGTAAAAAACTAATGTGACATGTGCTAATATTACGTCAATGTGTCATGGCTTTAAAAACAATTTTAGGAAATATGTACCTCTTTGACTTTTTATGTACTAGATGGTCATCTTCTTCGCACCGGACTCATTGTCAACATTCAGTGACGAACGCAGGCAACAATATGTGATCGCACACTCAGAAGCTGTCTACACGTGCATGGAAAACCGAAAAGTCAATAATAGCAAGTCTCACACGCGCACTTGACAAATCGTTAAACTTTTAAGCGAACGTGAGGATTCTTAGCCATACATTTTTTACATTTTTCTAAGTCATCACTCATGAATAGTCACTGGGATTACGAAACTTAGATTATTTTACACTGCAGTGTTATTCTCACTGTTCTCGTGCATAGCATCACACGAAATATTTTCATTTCGTGCTAAAATATGCGCACTGCGTGACGTTGTATGACACAATAGCCCCCCGTATCGGAGTGCACTTGATTTAGTTGCTAATGAATCCCGATTATACCGTCTCCAGCTTTGCGCTTTCAAAAGTTCTGGTATTGAGCAAACGCTAGCTCCTGACGTCACGTACGTGCGTAGCACGTTTATTTTATTTTTTTTTTTTTTTNTCACTGTTCTCGTGCATAGCATCACACGAAATATTTTCATTTCGTGCTAAAATATGCGCACTGCGTGACGTTGTATGACACAATAGCCCCCCGTATCGGAGTGCACTTGATTTAGTTGCTAATGAATCCCGATTATACCGTCTCCAGCTTTGCGCTTTCAGTAGTTCTGGTATTGACAAAACGCTAGCTCCTGACGTCACGTACGTTCGTAGCACCTTTATTTTTTTTTTTTTTTTTTTTTCCAAATGATTATTACAGCTTATGTCATTTTTTTTTTTTATACTGAGTCGATCACTTCGATCGATAACTGTGACATTGTATCCACTGATAGCTCGAGCTACCGAAAGTCATTTGCATAATCTGTGAGTATTTGAATTTACAGCCGTCGTAGAGTGAATATAAAATAAACGTTTAATCGCGACGTATTCATCAAAGCCCTTGACAAAACAGCTACCCTTTTTTCTTCCTTCTTAATATCTGATAGTAAACGCACGCATGAATCGTGTACATTTACATAGATGTCAAAAACACGTTTTCATCCAAAGTTTTTTTTTTCCATCTGTGAACTGAAAGTTTATCAAGATAACTGACACACGCTGATTATTTGTTTAGTCTTTTCGTAAAATAAAAAATAAATCTTGGTGTTGATCACTTTTATTAATACACTTAGAAATCGATAAATTTTTTAAATTAGAATAGTAACGGTTACATTAATCTCCGCGCATTCGTGGGTAAAGTATTCGTTATTACGAAGACGACAACAACTATCATGTAACACTTTTTCTTCTTCTGTGCGCCGTCAATCACCGACTGCTACTGAGGTCGTCACCTCGTGCCTTGAACGATGGCTAACCGTGGCTCCCGGCTTTGTGCACATATGTAAACATGATGTACATACACGTCGACACACTGGATGTAACAAGCGAGAGCGGCCCTGACTTTTACAGCACTGATTACTTTATACGAGCGATGCGTCTTTCTGCATCGTTTAATTGTGATGAGTTACTTTTTTTTTTTTTTTATTACTTTTTCAAAGCTGTCTGTTCTCTGGTATTGAGGTCGAATTTTAGTTCAAGTTTCATTTTTTCGTCAAAAATTATCTTTCGTGGCTGTTTTTATACTTTTTATCCTCATGATGATTTTCGTTTTAATTTTAGTTTTTTTTTTTTTTTTTTTATAAAATCCTCTTTACATAAGCTATTAATAAAACACTTGAGGTACAATATGTATTCATAGAAGGGATCCAAAAAAGTTCGACCTCAGTTTTTTGGTAGCGATGCTCTTCTCGTTGAACTTGTAGGTGGAAAACGAGCGGCCGCAGATAGTAGAAGAGAGCACTGACTTCACTTTTCGTTATCCTGTTTTAATTTTTTATATCTTGATGTCTGGAGTGAAATGAAACAAAAATTAAAAGTGTACTTTGGCGAAATGATATTTTATTTTAGACTCAATCATGTTACTGCAGTTTCATCGACTACGCACTAGCTTTTCTTTCCTTTGAAGAAGGAAAAAATGTAAAAATTTTTTTTTTCAATGGGTAGTATTTAAATAGTAACCTGTGGTTAAATGACCTTACTGAATTTTATTGTGTATGAGGTAATCTTATGCCATAAAATTCGCATTAATAAAAAAAGAATTTTAATCAGCGATATCTTGAAAATATTTACAAACTTAAAAACCTGACGCTCCGTCGTAATTGAATACTGTATAACCTGCCTTCTGATCAACGTCAGTTTTAAAAACAATAAAAACAGTTGAATGAAAAAAAATAGATTTTAATTTTGGTCTATAAATTAATGGGATACACGCGAACAATTGCTCCTTAAAAAAAAAAAAAAAGAATTAAATGAATTTCGAACCGTGTAACTTACCCGCACGTGGACTTCGTTCAGCCATTCTTTATAATCATCAGCATCTATTTCCAGATCCTCACGATTCGAAGGAATCCCAATATGACATTGAAAATTGAATTTGCACACCACAGTTTCGTTTGTACTGCTTATATCTTTTTCATCTAGAAGATCAGATGGTACTAAAGGTGACAAGTATTCCTTCGTCGCAGCGTCTACAGACGATGAGCTGACAATCGGGTCATCGTTGGTCTTGACCATTTTGCTGCTTACACCCGGAGATGTATTAGCACCACGTTTTTCTGCTTTCTTTGAAGTTGGCGTGGATTTAGCTCGAACCATTGGATCAGAAAAGTTTTCAAAATCACCAAGATTCAACTTGTTGATCTCATAATTAAAAACTTTTGGGTGAACACGTGGTGTTACCACTCGCACCGTCGTAGGTTCATCCATTTCACCTTGAACAGTTTGAGAAAACGACAGTCTAGCACATTGACTGGGTAAAAGCATCACGTGTCGTTGCCGTGATTGCACAAACAAGAGTAAAATTACAGCTACCTGAGGTATGTCGTATTTTTATTCTGATACAATACACACAAGCTAACACTGGAATTACTATACTTTAGGCAAGTGTGTTACTAATTTCCCAAAAACTGTAGTGATGCAGAAAAAGATGGCTTTAACTCGAATAAGTGAAAATGACCACCAATTCCACTGTTTTTGTCGTCACACAATGTATAAAGTATCACCAAACTTATTTATGATCTTGTATAGGTTCTCTTATAAAAAAAAAAAAAAAATTAGCAATATGCTTTTTGGTGATATCAGAAATTTGAAGAGCTTCAACCAGACGTAGATCGGTAACTAAACTAAATAACTGCTTTGTACGGTTGACACTAACATAGTTTGTCACAGTAAATCGTAAATAATTAAATGATCATTACCAAAAAAGTAGATAAGTAAGTAAATTTCACTTTTACCTGTGATGGAAACTATTTGGTGTAAAATAATGAAAATTAAAGTAGCCAATACAATTTCTATGAGACCAACAAAATGATAATACATCCATTGTAACATGCATGCAAAACATGTCCAGTTAAACAATTTTTTTTTGACATCCATGCCAGAGACAGCTTCTAGTTTTATGTATACAAAAAATGGTTTTCAACAAGTTGGCTTGTTTGAACGGGATATGGAAATTTATTCACATTTGATCGCAATTTGATAGTTACAAATTAAGTATTGTGAGTAAAAATGTACAAAACAACTTATGGTATATATTCGCTATAAAAAAGTTAATTTTACATTTTGGCTTAGCTTCTTTGTTTCATGTCTGTTTAATATTAGACTCATTAAAAAAGATTTTAAAATGTTATTCATTACACTATTGACATCAATAAAATCAAATTTCTACTAAAAACCCGAGGTAAGTATCAGTTTATGACTCGTTAGCTACATTTAAAAGTGCTGAAAATATAGTTGAGAAAGCGACTTCTAGTCGAATATGATCATCAAAGTCAAATAACAACCATCAAGTTGGTTGCTAATAATTTTAAGACATCAGCATGTATGTTTTAGTGTACCTAACTACAAAAAGTAACTTTTTTATAGCGAATATATACCTTAAGGACACGGTTTTTTATATTTTTACACACAACACCTAATTTTTAACTATCACATTCACTTTAGAGTCCCGCACACGCCACCTTAACAATCAGACCGCGAGCTATTTTAAGTATCTACTTTTACTTATCCGTTTACTCTTAATTGATATGGTTTCTTTGTCTCTTGTTAATGTTTTTTAAATGCATGAATTTTTTTAAGGAAATCGTACAATTTTTAATGAAGTTTTAAAGAAGCTTTGACAAAGAACTATCAGACATTCCGAGACATACGAGCATAAATTGTATCCCGTTCAAACAAGCCAACTTGTTGAAAACCATTTTTTGTATACATAAAACTAGAAGCTGTCTCTGGCACGGATGTCAAAAAAAATTGTTTAACTGGACATGTTTTGCATGCATGTTACAATGGATGTATTATCATTTTGTTGGTCTCATATAAATTGTATTGGCTACTTTAATTTTTATTATTTTACACCAAATAGTTTTCATCACAGGTAAAAATGAAATTTACTTACTTATCTACTTTTTTGGTAATGGTCATTTAATTATTTACGATTTACTGTGACAAACTATGTTAGCATCGACAGTACAAAGCGGCTGTTATCAAGTCATTTAGTTTTAGATAATAAGCACTGATTTATGTTGAAGAACGTTACTATCGTAGTTTTTCATTCGAACAACTATTCGCTCCTTGTCTGGTCGAGTATTTTCTAGAAGCTTAAGTCATTCTTTTTTTATTGTTTGTTCAGGCACTAATTTCCTGGCAGAATAAGCTATTACAAAATTTATGTTCAAGTAAGCAAAGATACTAGGAAAGTTAATGCAACACTTATCTTTCACTACAACCTACACGTTGCGGTATATGATTGCCTTAGCGGTCGAAATATTTTCACTTAACGAATCACTACTATGTTTAAATAAAGTAATTTTTGTACCTCGAAGCGCTTTCGTGATATTTGGACGTTTACTGTGCCTTTGGTAGAAAAAATAGTTTTTTGCCACGTATGTTATGTAGCAAAGTACATAAGTATGGTTTTTGTCATAACACGAGAGTTAACTTTTGATCTGTGATTGTGTCAATGATGTTTTTGTTTTTCATGAAGTAAAATTTTTAAATGATTTAGTAGTATCACTTAGTCACTTTATTTGAAATTTTAGAAAAAAAAACAACTTTTTGTCAATTATTTTAATTATTAAGTTTTTCTCTTAATGAATAAAAGATGTATACATACATAAAAATAAACTAGAACATGTATAGATATTTCATGCATCTTTTGAATGAAAATTAATATTTTTACAATTGATATGTTTTGACAAGAGTTTTAGGTTGTTCTTTGGAAGCGATTTCTTAAATCTCGGTTTCATTTAAGTGTATAACCATAGGTTACGATTTTTGAAAAAATGGTACATTTTTTCTTTCTTGAAGTGGAAGAAAAAAGTAAAACTAGTGTGGAGTCAACGAAACTGTAGTACCATCATTTAGTATAAAGGAACGTATAATTTAATTCTTGCTTTATCAAAATGGACAAAGTCAATGAAGATGGAAACGTTGATTTAGTATTTGGATTTCCTTCAAGTTTGACAATAAAATTAAAAAATGTTTAAAAATGAATTTTTTAAATTAGAATAGTAACGGTTACATTAAATATCCATTAACACATCGCAACAGAATGGCATTTAAAACTTAGCAGACACGGAGACAAGGAAAGTTTTAAATATTTCCTCTTGCTTTAGCGAATAGAAAGAGTCTAATGCGGATATTTTAAAAAGAACTTTTCAGAAAAGTTTCTAATTTTAAAATTCTTTTGCCCCTCGAAAAATCTACACCTTAACCTTTTTTCACGCCAAATTTAGAGGTAAGAGCAAAAAATGTTACAAATCACAGCGTTTTTTAAAACAAACTACAGAATCATGATAAAGTTTTTTTTATTTGATACATTTTATAAAATATTTATCGTTCAACCATCAGTACTGACATATCGCATTTTCGTTAGCTCCATTCACTTATATCATCAATTGATCTCTTACATGATATATTAATTAGCGTATGCTATACTCAAAACAAGAATGTTGTAATCTATATATTACTACATAATAAGTAACATTGCTTTTTTGTTTTTATTCTTTTACAATACGCCCATATATTAAAATATTATTGCATCTTATTTTTACAGTATATGATTCTTCAAATATTCGTAACCCTGTAAAAAAATTTGACATGTTCAAGATATATTTTCTTTTTACCAAGTAAACATTTTATCATATCTTAGTGTGGTTATTCAAACAATGATGTTAGGCTATAAAAATACATCATTAGTTTTTTAGTTTACCTAAGCCATTTGTTTATATAAATAAGCATCAGACAAAAATTATATAATATTACATAGAATAAAATTTTATAACTTAGATGCGTTACTCTTGATGATACAGTATTCTTATTTAATAATTTACTGAAAATATAGTTGTATAACATTTACAAGATGTGTAGTGTTAAAAAAAATTTTTTTTATTTACAGACTATTTCAGTATTTGTAAGAACTAACACTTTTGTGTTGTATACGTATTTTAAATTTGTAGGTATGTGTATAAAATATTAAACATATCAACGCTTGCAAATACAGCACTTAGTACTTGGGCACATTTTTACGGGTAAAAATTCAATATTAATAGTTTTATTGCAAACAAAAATTTCTTAACTTTTGTAATCGTTGAAACTTACTTTTACCGAATCTAATACTTCATCGTGTAAATAATTTAAGTTTTTTCTTATCACTACTTAATGCTTCTTCTTTTAAAATCTTATAACTATTTTACTAACTAAAAATTGGTATTAATTTTGGCTGTGTCCAAGTATGTAAATATATTGGGTGTACAACTAGTTCAACGAGTTTTACGGTAAATTTTAGAATTTTTCATTATGTCAGAGAGGATTTTACGAGGACCGAGGAGACATGCGTATGTGAGCATGGAAAAATTTCATAGCTGCTTACTTACAATAAAAAAAATTCAATGTACTCTTTTCAAATTCATGTTAAGTTGGTCAAATAATTTTTTAGCTAGATTAGGAAATCAAACACTTTGAAATGCGCGGTTATTTTGAGACAACATCACGTCAAATTAATCTTTGGAATTAAAATCTATGACGTCTCTGAATTTTGTCTTTTTTTTTTACATGGAATGTACGGAAACATCGAATCGTAAACGGTAGATGCTCGAACTTTCACAAGAGCCTATTTTATGTAAAGTATAGATTTTATTGCAAATTCGGTGGTTAAATTAAAAAAAATACATTGAATAATTATGTATCAAATAATGATGATAAAAAGTTTCATCCGTTTTCGTACACAAATATTTGATCCCTAAATATCCTTGATTACGGACTTGAAATTTTTTAAATATTAGTATTGTTAATTATATAAAATATGGTGCTGTTTCGACATGAATTTCAATGACATTATAGTTATAATTTAAATCATGTTCCAAAAAGATTTTAAATCTAATAATTTTCGTCGTGATAAAAACTTTCTTTCCACTTCTTAAAGAAAAAAAAGGTGTCCTCAAATCCTAAGAAAAATCTGGATAAATTTTCTCACTATTATTAATATGTACTAAAAAAGTTTTTTTCTAATTTACTCTATTGAATTGTATAAACTGTGAGGCACTATTTAATGGTAAAAAATTTAATTTAATTAAATGCTGAACGTGCAATGTATTTAAAAAAGTTAAACTTCTTTTCAATTAATAACAATAATATGAAATATTAAATGTGTACAACATTATTGAAAAAAAAAAAAAAAAATACATTTCTGAATAAATGTTGTTGTAAAAAAGTTAAGTTAATATTTTAAAACACACGGCCTTCACCTCTTCCAAAAAGGTTTTTTCCCAATCTCGAGATCCAAGCACTCAATTGCAATTAAAAATCGAGATGGCACCCAAGCGAAAAATACATGTGTTGCTCTTTAAAATTAGAAATTTAAATTTGATTCTATTTATATTCTTTCATAACTGCAAATATAATCATAAAAATTGAGGTTGTTTGAAGTTACCCACTGGTGCAAGGCGATAGCAGGAAAAAGAAACTCAACGGTTATTGTCTCGTTTATGTTTGTGTCCCTCTGTATAAATAATAAAATAGAAGCGAGTAGTTATTCATTAAAATACTACTGTTTGTGGATGGCCTATTTATTGGGCGTTTCAATAATTGTTTACACGTCAACGATCAACGTATGAGCGGAAGACAAATGACACCCACGAAAACCGTACGACACCACGGAAGTTATCATTCGCGGACAACCTGCATCATTGTCATTCCCTTTTATTGTTTTATTACCTAAAAATACAACATATTGACGCTTGCAAAAAAAAAAGTTCTCGCGTGATCGCGTCTTCGTACTCATTTACCGGCTAAAAAAAAAAATCTCAACGCAAAATGTCACGCGAGATAAATTGAAATTTGGCAAAGCAAAGACTCGCGTGGTGTTTCTTTGCCATCGGTATCGTCATCTTGTCGCGGTACGATCGCGTCGAGAGCGCGACACCACTCGAAACGCGAAATACTCGCGCAGCTCACGAGTACGCGGGCATGTCGAGTTTCCTCTCGTACCGAATCCGCTGGAGTTTGGTGTAGAGCAGGGCCGCGCTCATGCTGCTGAAGGCCAAGGCCACCAGGATCGTGACGAAGGTCGCGTAGAAGCCCGTGTAGCTCAGACAGACGCCCAACGCCGCGGCCTCGGCCCGTATGATTTGCTGCTCCCCTTCCGTGTCGGTGTAGCCACTCGGGGATGCCTCCTCGTCGAGAAGAGCCGCCACGTGGGGCAGGTCGTCGGGCATGACTACTCGGAAGCCCCGAGCCACGCGCACCGCCTCGCCAGACGCGTGGTCGCGCGTCCAGTTGCCGGGGTACGAGTAGCTGATGGAGCGTCTGCGTCGTCCTGGCTCGGTTTGCTGTGGAATGATAATTACTTGGTTTGTAGCGCGGAAGGAGTGCCATTTGGTACTGCATCTCTGGGGGTTGGTGGGTTTCTTTGGGAGGGGGAGACAATTCGACTCCAGAAGTATGGGTATTGTTAAATAGGATGGACAATCTTGTCATCCATCGGTGCCGTGCAAGTGTTTTGTTGCATTTTTAAAGTAAACCCAACAAATTACACTACATAATGTACCTTAACCTTTTCCCCTCTGATCCTCTTTTTGCGTGTAATTCCCTCGAAAATCTATCCCTCGACATAAAATATGTGGTTTAAGATTGTACAAGGTGTTATTTAAAACTTTGTGATGCACGGTTGGGGTCTAAGTATCAATTTTTAGTTTTTATTTTACGGGGGCTTTGTAAAATTGAGAAATCCATGCATATATTTTATCGAGTTTAATGTACAAACCGTTAACCAAACCACTCCTGGATAAATTGTTTTTACTCACCGGCCGATTTTCGTGGTTTATTTAAGGAATACATACTTTTTACAGAGAACAAAGGCATAATGAACAATCTTTCCATGAAATTGATTGCGATTAAACCAAGTTCGTGAGAATGGAATCGAAAATTCAAAGAAAAAACCTAAATTCTCGCATTCGCGAAAGAATTTTCGAGAGGATCATCAAAAAACTTTTCCCACCCACTTAACGATCCTTCGTATGAAGTTAATCAAATAAACCATATCGAGGAAAATGAATTACTTGGTTGGCCTCGGGGCAGGGCTCGCAGTTGGTCTTGCAGAGCTCGACGTTGCACTCGATGAACAAGTCCATGACGTCAGGGAACTTGAAGGCCTGGAAAAAGGCGTAGGCGATGATGGAGGCACCGGTGCTGCCGGTGTCGTTGGTCTTTTGGAAGGCACCGAACAGCTTTGGCTTCAGGATGCAGCCGCGCTCGTCCGTCAACTGGTACATGTTCGAGCCAGAATCGTCCCGCGCGATGCAATCACGAACCTAAGGGGAAAATATAACGCGTGAAATAAAAAGGGAGTTACGAAGAATTGCAATGCAACCCGGTTGGGGGGCCTACCTGTAGATCGAAGCCAGGGTCGCCCTCGACCGAGACGACGAGAGTCATGGGGTCGCCGATCTTGACGAGGCCATTGGCGGCGGGGGCGAACGGACCCTTGCCCACCTGGATGTCCAGCTTGGCGGTCGCCGTATCGCCGCTGAAGGTCACGATCTCCTGGTTGAGCATGTCCACGGACAGGCTTACGGTGAGTGCCTTGTTGATGTTGCCCTCCCACAGGCAGCGAACGGTGCGCACCGTGTCCCACACCTCTTGGATGCCCGGCTCGTTCTGTACGCCAGAGTTTAGGTGGTTTTGTTTTTTTAATTTTAGCACACTAGCTAGTATGATCATATTCAGTTTGACCGGCAACTCACCTGGAGAACCAAAACGTTCTCCAAATACGCTTGGCCGGCTTCGCCTTCGAAGTCATTGATGAATTGAGTTCCGCACGAGTCGAGGTTCACGGTGAAGGAATACTTTGGCTGGCCTGAATTCTGTTCAACGTATCTACATTGGGGCATATTGTAGAAGCCCTGTAACATAATGGAGGTTCAAAAAACGTGGCATTACCAAGGGCTGCATGTTCTGATAAATAAGGTACGTTGGCTGGGTTAATGTATAATATATCAGATTAATTCAAGTACCTTAGAGTAAATAATGCCATCGAAGGCTCTGTTGAATTCGATGTTTATGGTCATCATGGTCTTACTGCAAATCACATCTAGACTGTGAATGTGAGGGGGATGCTTCAGATCGTCGTCATCGGTCGGTCCAGGAGCTTCAAAGATTATGTTACACTTTATTGAGTAGAGATAACGCATGAAATACTATATATGTATATTTAATTGGGGGAAAATTCGATTCACGTAACGTTTCTCGTCCATCTCGAGGAAATTTTTACGATTACTAAAATTTTTTTATCGCGAAAAAAACTTGAATTGATGGGAATTTTCTCTGTTTCAGGTTTGCTAATTCTATTTTTGTTCCCAAGTGCGATTACAAACGTTTCAACTAATTTCCATGCCTGTATTTTTTTATATAACTTAAGAGTGCAAAATTACTCACAGTAATAGGTTTTTTTTTTTGCATAAATAGAGTATTTGAAAAAAAACTAAATTTTGTAACTATACAGTTTTAACAGACTAAAATATTTGCAAAAACAATTGGTAAGAATCAAATAATAAATTGCCTATAAAAAAATCTTTTTTGACAATTAATGTAAAATTAATCAAATATAATTTAAAAAAAAATTCAGTGTAAAAAATGTATTTTAGCAGAATAAAAATTGTACTAAAGTGTTACTTAATGGGTGAATATTTAAAAATCATGTCAAATA
>NW_019379526.1:256233-279091 GCF_000648655.2 Copidosoma floridanum | reverse complement strand
AATAGTAGTAATAATAATAATAATAACAATAATAATAATAATAATAATAATACACGCCTGATAACCACAATTTTTGAGGTCTTATGTACAATTATTCGCCTTTCAAAGATAATCAAATTCTAGACTTGAGCTCCGGAAAAAATATATTTAATAGTGAGTGGTTATTTGTTACATGTTTCTTACTACAGTGGGTGGGTTCTTTCAATATCTTAGGAAACTCTTCTGTTGATTTAAGATACTTTTATATTAATGATTTTATAGTTATAGAAAAATGAGATTTATTTTCCTTGTTATCCTCTCAAAATAAGTGTATAGTAAAAGAGTATTTATTTCTACAGAAACTAGCTAACTTACGAGGTCCAGGAGAAGGTCCAGGAGCTGGTCCGGGAGCTGGCCCTGGAGCGGGTCCTGGTGCGGGTCCTGGTGCAGGTCCTGGGGCCGAGCCCGGGCCAGGTCCTAAAGTGTGATATCAAACGAAAAAATTTATTTGGTGATTTTACAGCTCCGATGTGTACATATTATTTTTCCTCAAACAGTTTAATATAATTTGAAACAAAGATGTACTTGTTAGATCAAAAAGAACAGTGGCTTCTACCTTTCTATCATTGAATAAAATACTTAAAAATAAGTCTAGTAAAGTATGTAGGCACAAACCTAGAGATATAGACGGATTTTATTTTCATTTACGATGGAATTGTTGACAATTGTACAGCTGAGCTAGTTTATCGTCGAATGCCTCAGTGAAACTTAAAGGAATACCTATACCAAAACGTACGTAGCTAATCTATCTGTTCTCTTAAAACTACAAGCTCTGAATTGATAATTTTAAGAATTAAAAATGTAATTTAGATTTTTTTTTTAAATATTGTACGTGGTTTTTTTTTCATAAAAAACTTTTCTCAATACTTTGAATTAAGAGTAATTTTCCACAAGAGGCCATGATTGGTGCTAAAATGAGTGAAAATGCCGATAACTTGTTTCACGAAATTTTTGTTCAACCCATATGCTTGCCCAGAACCACGCCCCAAGTAAACTACTGCACAATGTCTAATATTGCGATCAATGGAGTATACATATATATGGGTTACCAGGTCGTCCAGGCGTGGATCCAGGAGCTTGTCCAGGCGTGGGCCCTGGCGTGGGCCTACCAGGGGTGGGGAATCCAGGGCTGGGCCTTCCAGGAGTGGGAAAACCAGGGGTGGGTCTGCTACCCGGGGACGGGTAAGGGTAGCCGGGTCCGTTGGAGGAAGGCGGTTGGGTGGGCGGTAGGTAGGTCGTGGAAGTGCTCGGGAAGCCCCCGTAGGACGAGGAGCTAGAGCCGGGCGAGGAGCCGGAGGAGGGCGAGTTGTAGCCGGTGCTGCCGGTGTTGCTCGGGCCGTAGCTTGGCCTGCCGGTGGTCAAGCCCGGCGTCGACGAGGGCCTGCCGCCGTAGTCCGGGTAACCGCCTATCTCGTTCTGGCTGGGGTTCGAGTACGGGGGTGGCTGCTGCGTTGACGCCGGCTGGAACGGACGGGGCCGCTCGGGTGGACGCTGCGTACTGTACGGTGGCAGGTACGCGTTGCTGTCCGATTGCTGCCGCGCTGCAAGACGTTAATCATTACCATTTTTTATTTTTCGTTTCATACATCTCCAGAGATTTTGGTTTTTTCATAGCTTTTACATCCTTTCACGCAGCTGAGATGTTGTTTGTGCAACGCGCTACAAATTTACTTTCATTATCGAAAGACATATGGATTTTATTGGCTTACGCTTTCTAGCTCCCTGTCGATAAATTCCCTGTATCCACTCGAGGATATTCCTTGCCATAACGTCAGCTGGCGTATCATCCTCGGCGGTGGCGGCTCCTATGCTCACCACCAGCACGACAAAAGCCAATGCGTGAAATTTCATGGTTAATCCTGTAAGAAAATGAACAAGTCGTTACCATAGCTCTTACCTTGGGTTTGGATATTAGAATAAATATAAATATGCGGGACAGTTTTTTTTTTTTTTTTTTTTTTTTTTTTTTTTTTTGTAACGCATGTCAAAGAATTCTAATAGCTTATGCCAAAAAGAAAGTAGTCTGCAGTATAATACTTTGAAAAATTCTAAAACGCCAAGGTAGAAGGAACAAAAAGTATGAGTACTCTCTAGCCTCTGTTCTAAAGAAAAAAAAAAAAAAAAAATTATTATTAAAAAAGTCAAATTAATTGTAGCATCTTTTAATTACAAAGGGCCTTCGTTTATTTTTTTTATTCTGCTGAACATACAAGTACCCTTCAATTATATTTTTATTTAACGTAACCGAATAGCCTCGAACAAGTTTGTAGGTTCGTTCGTCATGTTACTCACTGTTAGCTTGAATATCGCTTTAAGTTTTAATTAACTAAGATAAATTAATTAGATAATTTAAAAAGGTGAGCTCAAGCATAATTAACTATTGAAACAAAATAAAAATCTTCTTTGCTCTTGTCCCTCTTTCACCTTTAAATCGAGCCATGTCCCTCTCTTTTTGCTGCCAGCCTTATTAAACTCGAGATAAAAGCTTGTAGATGAAAATTCAAAAGAATATTGTATCTAGTCATCGTTTGGTGTTCAAATCGACTACAGAGTCAATCACGCCTTAAAAAGTTTTATTTCTAACTAATCGATAGGAGTCTAACTGACACACGTAACAATGTCAACCACTAACTTGTATCATTTGACCTCAAGTGACGTTGTTGAAAAACAGCCATGTTTGCAGGACAAATCGAACACTTCATCTTTCGTAGAATTACGGAAATCGACATCTTCGTCCTCGGGTAAATCTTCGCGTGTAAGCTCAGACAAAAAAGTCAATGAGCCCAAGGGCTCCCGTCAAACCGAGAAATCGTGTGTGGAGTCGTGTGCATGTGGTGTCTTTGATACTATTGGTACGTGTTTTTTATAGTCTTTTGTGGACTCACGGCGTCTAAGAGTTGAAGCATAACTTTTTCGCGCATTTATCAACGTTAAAATGTGAAAATAATATTTAGTGCTACAGCATCAAAAAAAAAAAAAATGTCAATAAATTCTAGATAGTCCTAATAAAGATGTTTTATTAATTTTCTACCTTTTCCTTTTTTTTCCTTCATTACTATTTTTATTTTTATTAATTTTTTTTTTATAACTACACCGTTAATCCAAAAAAATTTACTATATTAGCTAAATCAGAAAAAATTCTTTACATTAATCTGGTGAGTCTCATTTTAACGGATTTGCAGAATAAAATACAATATAATCATGCGTTTCTAGATTTTTCTGACGAAGCATATTAGGAGCTACTTCATCATTCTTGCACTGAACATCAGGAAAGTGCATTTCTAGTGCCACGATAAAAGAGATAAGTATTTATCTACATCATTAGAAGTGATACAATTTAACAGGTGAATCTAGGTAAGTATCGTAGCGCGCAGGCATATGATAAACTGTGATAATCAAGCATTTGGAATTGTCTTATCGTACGATGGCAATTCACCAGCTAACCCAACGGATACGGTGGGCATGATAAACTATAATTATTATATACTTACCAGATATTGTGAAAGAATGAACAATTAAACGTTTATTGAAGTAAAATCATATAGGGTCACAGTGACAATAAATTCTACCTGCGACGATGAACCAAAGTATCAAGTGAAAATGACTTATTTAGCGACTCGGTTGGTTTTTAGTGAACATCCGTACGTGGGGAGCGCATCGCGTCAACCAAACAGTTTGTATTACATAAAAATAGAATCTCACATCGATTTCACTAATGAATTAAGGAGTATACGAACAAACTAAAAACCACCGAGAATCATCATCACGCGTATACGCCATCGAAATCCCTCGCTAACGATGATTGTATTTTGGGTTACATAAGCAACAGCATTTTCCTCCTTAGCCCCTATACATACATACATATATTAAACATTTTCGCCGACAACTATATCCATAGTGGGCAGAACAAAAGTAAGTATCACTTTCAATTTTCTCGTAAAAGCCGGGATCGGCAACATCGGTACACGCTCGAGCCGCAACACGGAGAGGGAGAGACGTGTATTACACAGTCTCGAAATCGAAGATTCCCACGAGCGGCGATCACGACAACGTATAGTGCATTTGTACGTGCATATAATGTGCACGGGTACGGCCTCGAGTGTTATCAGTCAAACGAAAAAGTCTCATTAGTCATGCGATGGGATTCATCTTTTGCACCGGAGGAGTCCTCGACGCGTGTATGCTTATTGCACCGAAGAGGCCATCGAATCGTGCCTCAGTGACTACCGGTTTGTTTTGCGCTCAGCCAACGGCGCTTTCTCCGTTTTGTCTCTGAATACTTCATCCATACTTGGACACCGTCGCTCAATTAATAATCCCCCTCGCGTTGTTTCTGGACACAAGCGCCAGGTTTTTCCCCTTCCCACCTCTGTTTGGCACTTTTTGGACTCGATGATGGACCTCTTGTTTCGCTGTATTTTACGTTGCTTTGTTTCGCGATCCATATCGGGAAAAAGTAGCAAAGGACATGGTTCAGTAGTTGCTGGTGAATAATTATTACATAATAGTCAACTGCTTCATTTTCGAGGCTAATCATTTTATACGAGTCGTATGTAATTGCAGTCACGTTAGAGCTTATTTAAAACAAAAACCAAAAAACCTACAATTTGAATGCACGAAGAAACTTGCGTGAATAAAGTATAGAAGGTAAAATAATGGCACCAGCTGAAGGAGACAATTTTTCAAACAAAAGATCTCTTATCTTCCATGTTACAGATTCCAACGTTATTTTATACCTAATGGTTGTCTCAATTAAAAATGTCATCGCTTTTCCTCCCACAAAGATTTTTTGCCATGATAATCACGTGTATTAAACGTAACATTAAAAAAAAAAAGCAAATAAGAAAAAAACCATTGAATTCTTCATTTCCGCCGTAAATGCACATTCAGTCAGCAAACCTCATCAGAGCCAACCCCCCGTTCAATTAAAAAAAATATTATCTCTCTACAAAGACGTCATTCACCGAGAGTATGCAGGTATACCATCTTACTTAACGGATGATGATTACACGATCCAATCGACAATGGTCCGCTCATCCCAGCGGGCGGTCGCGACAAATTGAAGAGTCACGCCTCCTCCACGGATTCAAATGGGCAATGCCCCCGCGACTCCTAACATGTACAGCACATCCGCAACGAATCAAACAAAACGAGCGATTACGGGTCTCTATAGACGGCGCCTCTATACGTATACCTTTCGTTAACGCGCCGATAGAAAGAGACATATAATCGATGCGCAACTCCGTAAAATTTGCCCCAAGAGCAGCGGCGCGTCAGACAACGATCCACAAACTTACACTCGTATAAAACCGAGCGAGTACTCTTGCACCGATCCATCGCTAACGCGCCACTTGCATATATATATATACCCTCTTGCGTCACCCTCGCGATAGCTCGTCATAACGCGAAATTCCCATTCACCTGCACATATATATACAGTCGGAGGCGCTATCTCGGCAGAGCTCGCGACGTGGCCTGTACACGCGTTTAATACTTCTCTCCCTTTTTTTTATTATTATTATTATTATCTTCGTCGTCATTGTTGTTACCTTTGCCGTCGTAAGTTGCGACGGCAAAGCCACGTGCCTACAGCTACATGTATATACACCCACAGTATACAGTGCGGGTGAAAGTGCACGCTCATTATGAAATTAACGGCAGCGGTGTGGTGGCAGCGTCGGGGCTTTTATTTTTTTTTGGTGAATAAGAGATTGAGAAGGGGAGGGGGGGTGGACGTGTACGCTTGTTTGCATTGCCATTCCTTTTGGCTTTTCCGAGAGCGCGTGGGAAGAGATAATCGTGTGTACCGTTGAGGAGGATGAGGAGGGACGAGCATACCGGAGATGAAAGGGAAAGAGACGGATGGGAGCAACAGTTTGTAATGTGGCAATTTTTAAGGGAAATGGGGGAAAAACGGATCAACCATTTCTCTGGTGGAATGGTTCCGCGTGCATTCAAGAGCGAGCATTATTTGGCTGTGTGAGCACTCCATGAAGTCAAGAAATAACAACATGTCTCTCAAAGTCTTTGAAAAGTCATCGATGGTTGTTTGGAGTCATTGACAATTATTTGGGATTTTTAAAGAACTGCGAAAGTCTTTGAAAGGAGTTTGAAGCGATTCAAAGTTGCTCAAACCCATCGAATGATTTCAAAGTTATCTAAAAACATTGAATTTAAGACTTGACGTGATTTTGAAATTTTAATTCATTACAACTACTCCACAAGAAAAATGGATACATCATCCTATGGACGTATCATTTCCCATGTGTAGGCGAGATGGACTATGCTTTCAAAGTATTTGACTATTCTTAAAAAAACTAAGTTGATTTATAAACTTTAGTGACAAAATCCTATTTTTGAGTTGGATTGTTAAATATTTAAAACAAAAAAAACCAGAACACTAATACCGAGTAATTCTATTGGCACTTAGATCCTATTAACATAATGATGTATTTTACTTGATGTTGCTGCCTATAATCATATTTTGAATTTATAATTGCATCGTTAAAATTGTACTTGGGGTTTTCTAAAGTAATACAATTAATAATGTTGGATCGATATGTTGCATGAATATTTTTTTTCTTTTCTCATGCTATACAATCAAATTTATTTACCAACATCTAATTAATCCTGCGATAAATGTATCTTTTTACCAAAACATTCGCAATAAATAAAAAAAGATTTCGTGATAAATTTCAACTACTAATACAGAAATTAATTTTTTAAATAAATTTATTGGACATGCTAAAAATACAAATAAAATAGTTATAAGCAAGATTGATAAATCACATAACACCGATTTCTACATTAAAAAGCAACAAAAACATTTTTTTGAATTTTTATACACCAAATTTCATTGCTTATCATTAAAAAAAGTGTCTAGTTCAAGCACGATCTAGACAAAAAAATTAAAGCATCTTTAATTTATGGAGAATCGTTTTGATATTTTTAGAAAAAGATAACATTACTTTGGTTTAGCTTATTGTAGTAAACGAATTTGAAGTAATAATTTTTTTGCTACCATCCAACTTATCAGTAGAATAACAAAATAAGTACTCTTTAGCGTAGCTATTTTATGTTATTGTAATAACAATTTTTTTTTTAATTATTATTCTTACATTTTCTTTTACATCAGCACTAAACATTCTACTCCAACTGTTTCAGAAGTTGAATAAGTATAAAGATATTCATACAATATTTAAAAAAAAAATTTTTATTTTTTTATTATTGATGCAGCAGTTTATCAATGGTGTGCGTTTATTATGTATGCACTTTCTGTGCACCAATTTATACTATTTTTCTAATCTGTGTGCTAGAAATTTATGTATCTACCATTATTCTATAATTTAAAGAAAAATATCATCTGAAAGTCGAAAATGTATAAAAAAAATCGAAACTGCAACCAACAGAAATATAAAGGTGACTCCTTCGAAATACTTGAGTTACCAATTTACGTTATATTTTTATGTTTTCTACTTCTAAAAAATTGGTAACGTCAGTTGATAAGTTTTATTACAAAACTTTTATTGTTTACATGTGACATTATTTATTTGAAAAAGCTATTTCGTAGGTTACAAAACACAAGGGATTTCGTCATCACAGGCAGTCATTAGTCAATACTTTATAACTAATGTTCTTTTTTTTTAAACTGTGCCCAAATATCACTATTATAGGTGTATGTAAAAAAACTATTTTCCGCACTCGGGTGATTTTAGGAGGCTGGTACTTCCTCGGGCGAAAAAGCAGTTTTCCAGAACTCGTTCGAAAAGTCTCCTTTACGAACCTCGTTACGTCCCTCGCCTTCGGCTCGGGCCGCAAACCTCTCGGTTCGCAAACAGAGACTTTTCAAACTCGTAGGAAAACTACTATTTTAACGGTCGTTCAAAAAAAAAATTAATAAAATAAAATGCTCTCGTGATTTTTGTTTACAATCATACAGTTAACTGTTAGCTCATAAATTGATAATTCATTCATTCGTACTTTTCATAACTTTTATACATATATCAGGTAGCTTTGTAAGTAAAATGCAGCTAAACTTATCAAATGAAGCTCAACGACTTTAAGCGGCTCTAATTAAATGATCTCTTCCACAGTTCAAACATAATACCTTTAAGATGGACGTATATTTAATTTATCGATGGTAAATAACGTATTAAACAAGCTCCCTTGTTTTTTTGTTTTTTTTTTCTTTTAACAGGTTGAATAAAGTTATTATTTTAACAACTTCATTTTTTACAAATTGTTTGTCGTTAAGTATACGATCGCTTTTCAAAACATTCGCAACCACACGTATTGTATTAAATGTATTTTTCTAAACATATGTAAAACCATCAGGAAAAAAGTATGTTTATATATATATATATATATATCCCTATATTATATAGTTGTATTGACGAAAGAGAGATAATTATTTCTGCTTCTATATTATACTTAAATAATTTTGTTATTCTTAATCTTATGCCTCTACAGAGACCGTCTGATATACTTAAAGTTCTTATTAACACTACTATAGCATTTATTTTTAATTTTAATTCGTAAAATGGAAGACTCTCTCTAATATTATTTTAAAATACCATTGGAAAATTAATATTTGTGTTAATTTAATTATGTTAAGTTAATCATATGTTTTATCAACTCCTTTGTGAGTCACGTAGTCTGCTGTTGTGAACTAATTTTCAGCATACATTGATAAATACACGAGTAATATATCATACTAAGTAAACGAATGTAGGATTGTAAGTTGGCTCTGCATGCGTTATAGTTAATGGCCATTTACTCCATAAATTCCGTAATTCGTTGAAATTCCTAAGGCTCGTGAATACAAATTTTTTTTTTTTTGTGTGGCTCAACTGTTCTCCTGCAACGAGAAAGAAAATAAAAACTAATAAAACCACTTGTATTGCAATGAAAAATTTATTGACACTCTTCTTCTACGTTACATCGTCATTTCCTCGCACCACAAAAAACCAATGGACAACAACAGCCCATGCACTTATCGCTGGTCCGCCGAGAACTGCCAGATGCACTGACTTCCTTCACAATACAATCAAGATTCTGGACAGAGTTGGATCGGTGCGAGCTCTGGTAAATACATTCATCTGCCGGACCGGGGTCGACCGAACTCCTCCTCGAGGCCTCCTTGTCCACAGTCCAGGACGCTGCTGCCTGGTGTATTTCACCCGAGGATGCTCGACGGGCCGCCAGCACCTCGTCCGATTTGCATTTCGACCAAGGCTGGTAAACGACAACGCGGCGTACGCGCGAAGGTTGCGAGTACTGGGACATGTGCCTGTCTATCCACTCGACCGTCGCCGACTTCACCGAGGAACAGTACGTGGCTGTGCTCGAGGACGACGATGGCAGCTTGTGGATTTTCACAATGGACGATCGATTAGTCACCGCCGACGCGTCGTTTTTTGGTTCACACCTTTGCCGCGGCTGCCTGTCACTCGCGGTGCTGCAAGCCGTGCAGTACGAGCTCTCGCGGGACATTTTCAACCTGTCGCCGAGTCAGTTGGATTTGAGGTGTGAGCTCACACTGAACGACTGAACTTTGATTTTGGATGTCTCATTGGCCAAGAGTGGGCGGTAACCGGTATTTGGAAGTTTAAGAGGAGGGGACTGCCAAAAGGGGGAGTTTCCGAAAAAACTGGGGATATAGAGAGAATGGCAATAGTTGAGGGTCCACGTAATAGTTATTAATGGCTACGATATCATTAGATGACTCGGGTAAACAAGAACGAAACGCTGTCGTCAAATATGCTTTGGATTGTTAAAAATTACTTTAGCTTTCGAACATCGGAGAAAACGTAAAAAAAATAAAACAAAAAAAACGTGTAATCTAAGATTATTGGAAATACGTTTGAGAAGACGAAGCAAAGAATAACTGAAAAAGGAATAAGGAAACGGAAAGGAAGCAGTAACAGCGAAAAGTTGCAGTGTCGTCGATGGAGCGGCGAAAGTAATTAAGCCCATTGAAATTTCTCCGAGCGGCGAAGGAAGAAAGAAGGGAAAAAAAAAAAAAAAAAAAATGAGAAAGAAAGCTCCATACGTGTATACGACCGTATGCCTGTATGACCATCGATATGTATACACGCTCCCTCTCTCTCTCGGATGTTTATTGCACATCTCGGTGGCTTATCGGATCTCACGCGTCCGCGACCTTGCACTCCACGCAAGTATAGGTACATATTTATACCCACGAGATGGGCACGTTCGGCGGGTGTACACTCATGCCGCCTTTCCTATACATACATTGTACCTCGTGCACACACGTATGAGATATCACTTGCACGCGGGACTTTCGAATGGAGAGATAAGAGGGTAACCGTGTGTGTACGGCAATCAATAATCGATGCACACGAACGTGGATGAATGAATTTCCCGGAGATTGTGTATACCCGTCGCGTGCAAAAGTGCAGTGAAAATCCTGAGTCTTGACGGCGGGTCGTTCGGATGAAAAGATGCACCGTGTATATACTTGCTTGCGTGTGGTCAATAAAATACGTTACGCTGAGACTGGGAAAGAAAAAAAAAAAAAAAAAAAAAACGTAGGTATACACAGTCGTGACTGAATTATTTGTAAAATACAAACTGGTAGGGCGATTGTTTTGGCTTGGAAGATCGTGCGATTGTGGTCCTTTGCTTTATTGACTTCCAAGCGTGCGATGCGTGTATGAGAGTTTGTCCCTTTACAGACATCCAAATGATAATATTTTCGTTAAGATATTCATCTCTGTGAATTGGTGGTAGCCTTTTGGCAAGATTTTTCGCGTACGAACTTGAAGTTTCGTATATTTACAAATGTAAGATTAATCATACGTTTTTTTTTTTTGTGATCTGCTCTTCCAGATCCAGAAAAAATTGGAATTAGCTTTTTTATGTATTGAGCCATTGATATGTACGAAATTGTTATACATCTGTGTGATATAAAAGTATGCCAGCGTTTTTTAAAGATAATATAAACATTTTATACGTAACTTTGTTTTTTTTAATTATTTTTTGTGGTAATTCGTAAAAAAAAAAAAAAAAAAATTTCTAATCAAAAAAGTTAAAACTTGAGGTGTTTCAACACGAAATCTCACAGCAATGCGACGACAATATATTATATTCTTGTAAATGACAAAAAATCGTTGTTCCTTCTACGAAAGTCATCAAAATTCACTCTCGAGTATCTCGTCAATCCGTGAGTCAATGAAAAGTAAGAGATCGGCGCGAATGAAGCACAGGACCGAGAGCGGCATTGTTCTTTTGATCGGTACATTGTGGAAAAAGTTGAATCATTCGACAATAGGACAACACAAGGATCAACGTGCCGTATACGAATAAAATAAATGTGGCATCAATCAAAGTGCGATTGGAACTCGGCGTGATACATGTGACTGTCCCGAGATCTGGTAGCACGTGTATGGTGAATGTTTAGCCACAAGCGCTCCTGCTGACACCTCTGCCTCGGTAAAAGAGGAAATCGAAAGTACGAGGACGAAGAAAGTGCCGCGAGTGATTCCTTTATTGTGCACGGGAGGGATATTTATCGTTTGTTTTCACGTAGGAGCAATTTATACGAAAGGACCGCTTATTGCTGGATCCTGAAACGTCCTGATTTGTCTTTTTTGTTACTTGTATACTTCAAAAAGGAGGATTTTCGAAAAGTAATCGTTATTTCCTCACGATTTGTTGACTACTTCGAAGCTCAAGCTGAAAAAAGTAGAAATAGTATCATGATATTACTTTTTTTGGTTTTGAAGCTTATTAAAGCTCCAAACCTCGTCTCAAGGATTGGACTGACGAATATTCCTCTGGAATTTGTAGAACCCTCGGTGTAACTTTATGTGCACTGTTGTGGCTATATCGATTGTTAGTTGATTTCATACCATTTACTCATACACTATTTTCTCACATAATTTGTATTGATCAAAGTATACACAAGTCAATACAATGTACGTGTATGCGAAAAATGTATTGTATCGACGTTTCCTGGATCATATATGCTGCTCGCAAATTCGTCCTCATATTGTATAGATCCGATACGAAATGTGTATTTTGATGAAAATTCGATTAATCATGACTCCCGATCGTGGCATCTACAAACCGTTTAGCGGATTTTCTCATGTACGATCGAATTGAAGTGCACTCGAGTGCATTGGCTGCACTTATATACGCTCTCGTTCGTGCTCGGAGCAATCGCATCGCATCTCTCTCTCGAGAAAAAGCCAGCGCACGCAGAGAGTGAAGATTAGGGAAGCGCCGGCAGGACACTCGTATACCCGGTGCACCGGTGCGACGGAGACCCAGAGCAAAAGGCGAAAGGTGAAAGTTGGCGATCGCACTCTACTTACCTATAGGCACCAGAGTCATGCCCGTGCAGTGATACCTACTTATGCTAGTTGGCAGCCTCTATATATATATTATATGTACACATCGAAACGCGCTTCTGCCTTTTTCCATCCCGTCCTCCTCCTTCGATTGTCCCATGTCCCCGTTGTTGTACCATTCCTCGTACGTGTACGTATATTATACACCTCGATGCGCAGTTTCCTCGGTATCATCCGCTTTAAGCCTTTCTCCCTCAATTTTCTTTGTCACGCTACATTATTTTCATAGTATACCGCGGAACTGATGCTACGTGAAAAACCTCCTCGAGCAATCCTGGGTGGATTTCATCCGTGTGGGCCAGATTTTCGGTGGTCGTGCTACCGATATAAGCCGGTTTTCTGATAATCGCACCGCATCGGCATATATACATAATTTTTTACTATATATTTGTCGCTCTTGGCCATACGTGTACAAATTCGAGATTTTTAGTGTATTATACGTATACGTGAGAGCGTTTCCGTACGTGCGTGGTAAGAGGTACACCGTATAATATACGTCTATACCGTGTCATCTGACTTATTGTGTGCACTAAATGCCTTCACTTGTCGGCGACCCGATTCTGAGGCAACGTCCCTCAGACCGTGTAAGCATTTCTTTTTCAATGTTTTGTACATTCGATAAAAATTTCCTCAAGATTCATAGTCTGTACTCTCACTTTCTCCTATGCTCGCTGTTATATGTAAATTGAATTGTAGCCTAATGACGAGGCTCTCCGTTGTTCGGGTCATCCAATGTCTTCCATTGTCGTTAATCTTTGAAATTTATTTTTTCCTTTTTTTTCACCATCAAACAACAGCGTATGGTTACTTTGGGCAAAATGAAATTTCGTTCAATTTACTTGAACTGCTGTGATGTACGCGATTGGCACGGGCTGTTGTTTCTTTTTCTCAATGAATTATGCTAGCATCGAAAAGAAAGAGCAATTTTTTCCAAGTACGTGGCGTATAATTTTTTTTTTTTATTCTCACTATTGTAGTGTTGTAATTGCGAATAATTGCGCTCTATGGTTTGTCCCTGAGGTGATGATTTGAAATTCGATGAAAGTCACAAAAGCAAGTAACGACTTGGTCTTTGAAGTAAATGTCTCGAGTGCGGCTGATATTTTCACGAGAAAGTCGATACAATAATTGATCATACAGTGAATTGCATGTATGTACGCTCGGTGCAGCCTTAACATTTGAGTGATGGAAAATGACGAGCATTCGATCGAAGGGGAAGTTGCGAGTGAGCATTGATAATCTCGAGCGGTGACTCAACAAGGCGTCCTTGCATAACGAGAAGCCGCTATTATGAATAGATACAACAGACATGATTGAATTACCGCAATCGTTATCGCGTGAATTCGCTCGTCATGTAATATATATATATATNACGTGTTGGGCTTTTGGCTCTGCATCAGAGAGAGAGAGAGATATATATATATATACATACATATGTGTACAAGAGCGACTTTGTGTAGCGAGTTCCCATGTCGATTCCCATGGCACACGTATGTGCGACTTGTACGCATAGACCGTGTGCTCTAAATGGGTTGCTTCAGTGAACTTGTGTATATAATATATTGATGCGTGCGCGAGAGCTCGAGGGAAACTTTATTTCCTATCAGTTTTAATTATCGCTCAAATTGTAGTCTTCTATCTGCGACTTGAGTGCTGTGCATTTCTATGAAGGAAAGATTATGACGACATGTCGAAGTAACTGTTGTTCGCGTGTTTTGGGTGGAACAGTACGAATATTTAAAACTAACCATTGGGAAATTGTCAACGATACGGATGACTCGTTATTTAAGAGCAAAGTGTTTTTTTTTTTTTTTTTTTTTTTTTTTTTTTACTAATTTTAAAAGTGGAAGTAACTTGAATGTGGAACAAAGCACGAGTGAAACAAGCTGAGTTCGTCAGGACTATACAACATGATATTGGCAGGGTGATCTGACAAGACACGGCATTGCAATGTAAATTGTAAATCGAGCCTAGATAAGAGTTCGGAAGGTCATAGGTCGAGTAGTTGTAAAAAAGGATGAAATTAAAAAAAATTTTTAGAAAATATGTATAAAAAAATAAGACAATTTGTTTCTAATATAATTTTTCTTGAAAATAGTATGAATACTAAAGAAAGGAAAGACATTAAAAATGATCCAAGGATGTGAGGACAATAATAAAAAGCAATGAAAAAAAATAGAGGGAGAAAAATTAAAAGTAGAATGAGAAAAGTTTAATGTTGAAGAGTAAAGTGGAAATGGAATGATCGAAATGAAAAAGAAGGGAGAGAGTGGATAAATACGGAGAAAGTAAATAAAATTGTGAAAATATTTGGGGAATCCGACTTGTGAAAAAATGACCAAAAAAGACGTAATAGCAGCGAAATCAGGAAGTGAAAGTAAGTGCGCGTGAAAAGAGCCCGAAGAAAATCAATTTTAAAGTATTCAAATAATTATTAATCGTGACATCGAGTCAAACGTTACATTATAAAAAAAAGGCACTCAAAAAATTACCGCAAGCTATGTCATATACATATATACACTAAATGAGTAAAGAGTAAAAGCACAATCGAAAACACATGACACAACACTAAAACCTACTGGGATACGAAATAACGAAATTACCAACTAATTGGCACACATTTGTGCTTCTAAAGTACATATTATTATTCTTTTTTTTTTTTTTTTTTTTTTTTTATAAAACACAGGTTTAATTAGCCCTCCCGAGGCAAAAGAACTGCAAGACGAAATTCTGCTACAGGGAACCGGTAAAAATAAGTACCAAAAAGTCTCTCGGGGTTATCTAGCATCGCGAGTCCAAGTGTCTCTCGGGTACAAGCATTAACGAGCGAGGATCCTGTCTAAGCACAAAAAAGGTACACGGAGGACGAGCAAGCATTGGAGATGGGAGGTGATGCTTGTATACGTACATCCGATAGAGCCAGAGAGCGGGACGACAGAGGAGAGATGAGATAAGCGTCTTAGCGAGGGACACTCGTTGACGACTGCAGACCGCGAAAAACTCGTGTTATCTGTACCGTGTGTGCTACACGTATTTCAAGTAGTCCTGCTTCTTCCTCTTTTCCAAACGACGGTGGGCCCATATCTCACCAGCAAATTGGAATTTTTCACGGTGTATATGCATTCAGCTGACGCTCCATTGTGCAACCCCAGTGCGAGTGCCTACGCTTCTCATTGACTCCACCGATCCCACCCTAAAACCGTACGCGGGTGAAAATTTTTTACTTTTTTTCTTTCTTTTCCCAGTCCTTCGTCTCCTGCTTAATTGGCAAAAAGCCCGAGGAATGCTCGCGTACCTACTTAAACGTGCCTACACAGGCGCCTCGACGAAACTGCGCGCGACCTCAATGCGAGTATCAAGTGGTTGCGGTTCTCGTGACTCGCGTTATATATAAACGTGCCGTTTTGGGGGCCGAGGCTCTAAACGGCGGGGACTCGCGGAATTGCTGGGTGCACTGGATTGACGGATTAAAGTCACGTTCCGTCGTTTGGGCCTATGGCTACCATATGTATACGTGTAACGCGTGAATTTTAATTTCGATGCTGCGGCATTCTTATTTTGATTTTTAATCAATCGAACCGTCCGAATCGATGGGCCATAGGAAAATTTTACGATGATGCTCGAATATATGGAGTTCCGAGACATGATTATTTCGCAACGATGACTCTCGCAGTAATTTGGCCAATAAATTGAATGAGAATTTCGACTTGGTAATTATTTTTAATTGTAAATAATTGTTACCCAATGTGTCCATTATTGGACCTTTCGAGCGTATACACATGTTTATAGAAAAATTGAAGTTGCGGAACCTCTTCTTATTTTGTTAGATGACGATGATTACGATGAATTATGATTGATGGTTGGTGTACCTAATTGTGCGTGTTGACCAAGCAGAGTTGCCTTATGGCGTTTACCGCCACTTTAATACGAAATAATCGACGCTCGTAAAGAAAAACACCACATTTACTGTAAAAGGCATATTGTACTTGAGACTACGTAATTCAGTTGATGTTTCGAATTTTGACCACGAAAGAAAAAAACAGCTTAGCTGACCGCAACGTACGGTTAAAAATACCGAATCGTTTTACATTTAACATTCAGTCGTGGTATTTATTTTATTAGCTCTATTGTGATGCGATCAAATTGTGAGCCAATGTTTTAATCTTTATTTCACATTAACAAAAAACATTTCCCAAGTATCTTAGTAAAAGGATGAGCAAAGGCCTTTCTTGATTTTGTAAAAAAAAAAAAAAATTACACCTACGATCAATCTACACATACGCGTGAAAATAGGGATTTAAAGACCCGCGTCTCGAAACGTAGAGATTCCCCGCAATTCAGCCGAAACGATCACGCGGCAAACTTCATCGCTTTGATGGCACGAGTCGCGTTAAGATTTGCAACAGTATACCAGCATCTACGCAGCTGCAGGCTATATTATTTTTAATCGCGGAAGGTATTAAAATCGCCATCCTCGCGACACGCGTCGATTGGAAAGTTTTTACGATTTTCCCACACACGCGTGATAGTCACTTTTGTTAAATAAGAGGAGGTAAAAGCGACGCGTCGGTGTTTTTGTCATGATTGTATATACATGATGTACACACAATGTATACGAAACGTATAATCGGTACCTAGGGTTTTTGGATAATAGTATGCGAAGTGCTGGGGTAAAACGTATAGAAATATTGACACCTCGGTGTGAAAAATTGTTCTTTAGATTTTTGAGGAAAATGGGTGATGTTACGTTCATATGCCAACTACCGTAGCCCGTTTACCGATGGTGAAAAGTATTGCTTTTTCGATGCTCGAGGGGAAAAAATCACCATCTTGGAGATGGAAACAAAACAAGAGAACCAAGCACTCCTATATGAATTCGCTTTTACGTGGATGGTCCACAATCATGATGGGAGATATTCTGAAGAATTTTGAATGACTCCTAAAAGATTCTCACAAGATTCCACAATGATTTGATAGGCCATCCAGTGAAAAATCATTAATCGAGTATTTATTGGAAGCTGATGGTTTTTTCCTGCTGATTCCGTGCAATTTTGTAAGGATAAAAAAAAATCGACGGCCAATTTTCACTTTGACACCTCTGCGTTGCGACAAATGGCACGGAAATGAAACTCGCAAGGTCCACGCCACGTGCATGCATCTCCTATACAAAGAGATGAAAAACACCAGAGGGTGAAAACACCGTGCACGGAAGAAGAAGAAGAAGAAGAAGAAAAAGTGGCTGGGAATCATAAATGACGTGTACAGGAGCTGCACGATTCGCTTCCACATACATTGTGCCCATGATGCACCTATACCTATAATAGATGCAGGTTGTACACAATTAGCGTGTCGTTTGAATGCGGGGCTGCTCCTGAATATGCCAACGGCGCTGGTGATATTTCTCTGTCTTGGCGCTTATATAGCCGCTCTCTGTGAGTGCGCGCTTGCATACATAAATATATACCTATGCACACGTACTTACAATGGGGAGTGCTTGTCACGAGCCGAGACTGCGCTTATTAAGTATGAAGAGGCGACGCGGATTGTCAAAGTTTGGCCGATTGAAAGGTCTCTCTTTCCCTTAGGTAACAGCCCCAGCTTTTAGAGCCGGTGAAGATTTATTAGCCCCTCATTGTTTATTGAACGAGAATGGAGGTGCTTAATGTACACGTTACAGCGTATATATCGGCTTCAGCGGGACACGTGTTTGTTACATCGAGCTGCACTTTGATTGATATCGTTTCGGAGGTCCTCTCATTTTGTTCTTGCGCTACACGGCTAATCACCCAATGGTTTGGGACATTTCAGCTGACGCATAGGAAGTTTGGATGCCCATTGACCAATCAAAAAGTGTCATTCCCTTCATCTTCATTTTACTGAAGTTTACAGAAGAAAGTTATGCAGTTTAACTGGCATGTCCATAGGTTTACGCTCAATAATGAGCCACATTCATCTGGAAAAGCCATATGGTCCACATTTAAGTGAACTAGCCGTGATGAATGCGTAGTACACGCTTCGTGTGGAGGGTAAGTTGACCAACATTTTTTAATCCACTCTAATGGATTTGGTAAAATCTCAATAAGTTTTTGTCTTTGATCGTTAGATAAATTTTACCACGGACGATTGTGGTTATTATTATTATTATTAACATGTGTGAAAAAGCTGTTAATTTCACCCACCAGTTGGTAAGCGATAATTAATTATAATTTCTTATATTATTCATGAAGCGTAAGTACTTCTTCGAGGTAACAAAACAACAGGTACACCATAGAAAAACACAATAATTATAAAATTTACAATTGCAGGATAGGTATGTGTGTGTGTGAGAGAGCCACGTAAAAGCAAAGTGATGATAATAACCTTTCAATGTCCGTAATTGGTTGCTCGTTACATAAAGGTTCACTTCATCGTGCAGTTACCTTAGATGTTATTATGTACCTACGCGGTTAACACACAACGGACGTATAATATACTACACGTACTTGATAATATGTTAAGGTGGCGACCTTTTCTTTTATTTTCTATACAATTGATTATTCTCATGACTCGTTATTACAAATATATAAAACCGCGCACTCGTATAATGTCATAATTAAGATTATCTTGATGACGATCGCGGCATCGGGACATGGAAAAATCGGTATGGGAGGACGGGCGGTGCTAATTGTCAATTAACTCTCTCCTCGTGGAGCGCGAGACAATCGAGTGACCATCAATTGTATGCACAACGCGTAAAGTTCCAAGTTTCCTCTCACCCCCTCGGGTTGATACATTCGCGCTGCTTTGATTACAATGCACCCACAGGGAGCACATTTTGACTTCTTCGACTCCACTATTATACGTAACGCGCATCCATCCAGTGTATATACTATATATATGCTCCCTCGAGGAAATCCGCGTGGGATCTAGGCGGAATTCCACGCGGAATCTCCGTGGCGAGCGAATAATCCGCTCGTGTAACTCGTGCAACGGTCTAATTAGCCGGTGCCGAAAGATGAATAACTTATAGGCTCGCACCCGCGTTGCGCGAAACAAAGATCTATATGATATTACAAGGGGATTAATCTTGGGTTGTTTTTTTTTTTTTTTTTTCCTCTCTATACTCACGCTGTGTGAGAGCAAACGAAAGTGTTTCTAGTTCAGTCGGCAGTGGTGAGAGAGATTTTGCGCGAAAGAGGAAAAAAAAAAAAAAAAAAGAATACAAGGGGAAGAGACTCGCAGTTAGGAATCGCAGTGAAAGTGTCTTGGGTGCAAATGCCGCGAGTTACGTAGTCGTCGGCTTGAGGTCAGGACTGTCGGGAGAGATGCGCCATCAGTCGCGTGTGTAATCGTAAACGTTCGGCCGGGGACGCGTGTGTGTGTGTACACATAGGTACCCTTACGTTGCGGACCTTAAACTAGAGGCCGTCAAATTTCACGCTCGGCGACGCCTCGTCATTACTTGTCATTTCGTTCCTCCGTCAAATTGCCCGAGGACGACTCTGCTCGACTCTTACCCTATATATAATATACATATAATATACGCTGTAGCTGATGTTGTTGCTGTTACAATGAAAATGACAATCACGAGAGTAGTGGTAATAACGATGATCGCGGTAATAGTAATGATACAGTACCTATGTACTTATATACGCCGAGAAGCTTTGGCGTTGCAAAATAAACTTTTGCTCCGTTGAAACTACAATTATTTATATACGTATATAAATGCAATGGTTTTAATGCCGGTGCGTTGGTTGCGCACACGCGCCGACGGGGCCTTCAAGTTTTTCTTTGTTTACCTCGAGTTGAAATTTCACTTTTATTAATATACGATTTATAAATCAAGGGTTTCTTCCCTCGTCACGGGGGGCGAAGGTTCTCGCAATCGATCTTTGATGGAGAACGAGTTTTTATTGGTCGATTTGATTTGTTTTGCTATTTTATACGGTGTGTATAAATTTTATGATTATTACGCAACGGAAGCATACCATATAAATTGAAATAGCAAATACTATATAAAGTATGTGTTTGATCATTTAACATTTTTCTGATTCCGCTCGAATATTGTACAGGCAATGATAAAAATATTATAAGGAATCAAACTAGGAAATAAATCCTTTGATTACGAAGAAGCAAAAGTAGTGAATAGGTAAATTAAAACTACACTGCAAGTGTGAGAAAAAAATCATTAAATCAAATTGAATGAATAGACGTATGTATATTAAGCAATTTAGACTTAACTGCTCAAGTTTTATCGGTTAGACCTATCTGTCACAGGGCATGTAAAACAAAATATTTTCAACGACGTGTATTCTTTTTTTTTTTAAGTAACACTAGATAATCAGTATTTTAACGAAAAAAAGTCAAAACACCAAAAGCAATTATCGGACGCGTCCTCAATCGTGAAAAATCGGTCAAAGCAATCTCTGCTCGTTAGGCGTAAAAAGATAAAAATATAGCTGAGAAAAAAAACGAGGTAACCTTCTCCTCTTCTCCACAACTCAAGTTTGGTGATCAGCGCGTACACGTGTATGCGCAACCAGTGCAACCAAGTTTGACACTTTTATACTCCGTGTAGTCTAGTGGCGACCATTGGGTATATAAATCTGCCCCGGCAAAACCGCGGAATCGCGGCTTTTATCGCCCCCCCCTCCTACAGGTGCGGGTGAATAATCTCCATGACATACGGCACGGGCTGTTCGAAGAAATTGAGTTGGCGGCGTTGCTTTTTTTTTTGCAGAGGGACACGTCCAAGGGATTGCGACAAAAAAATGCAGCATCAGCCGCGGATAACCGCTGCCGTCCGAAAGCCACGGGAAAAATACTCCCACGCTTTGCGAGAGTTTCTTATCTGCTTTCGTGTGTGTGACCACGGGGTTTTGTCACCGGCGTTTGGATGTGTGCACATATAGTCTGAAGGTCGATCATCTTCATGCTGTGAGGCAATTTTCTTTTATTTATGTCACCAATAATGCAGTTACCAGCGATAAACAACGAGAATCATAAACCTTGATTTTTCATGCTTTTTGAATGTCAATCAACGTGTCATAAAATTTTTGTGAACATAAAGTTGTGAATACAAAAGTTGTAGATTGTTGGTAGCAGAAAATCTAGTGTCCTTTTATTTTAATTAAATGAAAACACAGTTAATTATCTACCAAACATTTTAAAATATTAAATTGCTCCTTAAAGATCGCTGTATTTTTGTTCAAAAGTTGTGTGTCTTAAAAAAATACGAATTTTCCTTATTTTTATGTATTTTTTTACTACTTGTTTTTGTGCTCCGAAAATTAAAGAAATTATTTTAACACATGAAAAAAATCAGTTCTTTCAGATTTATGAACCGTCGCAGAAAGTTGCAAATTTTTATAGCTTTACGTTTATGTAATAAACATTTCTAATGCACTTCCATCGAAATAACTTTCATGTTACACACATTCAGAATACTTTTTGAATTGTAGTGTATTTTATTGGTTGTACAAAAGATTCCTCAACAAGAAATTCTGGGAATTACCCCACAAAAATTACAAAAAAAGTGCACATTGCATCTTGCGTGAGGAAAAAAATTTTTCATATCAACTAATTTCATACCTGCCACGTCTGCAGCTGTACATTGTTCTCACGCTGAAATGAACATTGCAGCGCGTTTCCCAATGCAACAGCAGAGAAACTCACTCCCGGTTGTCTTATTAATTTAATGAATCAATGTTAATTTACAACCCTCGAAAAATTCGCAACCACGGGTGAAAACATTTTTTACCCAAGTATAGTGAATTTTTTATACTCAAACGGCGACGATTATTACTTTTAGAATTGGAACAAAGCATGTGAGAACAAAAAATTACAAGATTTTTAAGTTAAAATTAAAGGAAAATTTTAAGACTCGTTCCGGTAAACGTGAAATTAATCCCAAAGCCAGTATAGCATTACGTAGATATAGTGTATACGAGTAGGTGGTATATACGTGTACGGAGCCGTGAGTGACGCCAAGTAGCACAACGGGATTCTAGCAGCAAGTACATGTAGGCAAGGTACGCTTGAAACCCCTAAAACACGCCGAATTTCCAAACCTCCTCCCATTGTCCTGGCGCAGCGTTGTCTCGGTCATTACGAAAATCCATCGGCGCGATTCCTCAAAATCTTGGCACCGAGTACAAGACAAGAGCTAGTAGACGCATATAGGTATACTATATGTAAGTTTAGCAGTAATTGAGTAAATTTGTAAGTGTATATATACGTATACACAACACTTACGGCTTAGGGAAAGCTGTTGACAAAAACGAACATGGTACGTTCAATTTGCTCGCATCTTTGTGGTCTTTAAACTGTCGTTGTTTACAGGTAGACGGTCGTTATTCAAAAAATTAAAAATGTTTTTTCAATACTTAATTAAAATTTTTCATCAACTTTACCACGTCCCTGTATTTATTACCTAAGAAAATAATCTTTATAAAATATTTTTCTAA
>NW_019379526.1:209982-244949 GCF_000648655.2 Copidosoma floridanum | reverse complement strand
GTTAGTATTTATTATTAAAAATATCATATTTAAAATAAAGTAGTAAAAATATTTTATTAACATATTACAACTGAAATCAAAACAGTAATTAATTTGTTAGTATAGTTTACTTTATTCAAATCACAACAATAATATATTTTATTTAATTATCGATTCTGAATGAAGTATTTGAATGGCTGAACAATTTTATCTACGCTTTTCAAATAATTCCAATTTGAATCAAATTGACTAATCACTGAGCAAGTTTTAAACGAGTTGTTTGAAAATTACACATTTCAATAAATTTAAAAGAAATCATGTTGTTTTACAATGAAAAATGTAAGATTGAAAAAAAACCCCTTGTTTACACGCTGTACAACCATATTTGTATAAGTACACGGCATCCGTTGAAGCGGTAACAAAATAACCACGATTTTTGCTGCTTTCGAAAGGAGGACGCGACGTAGCGAAAAACAACGTGCTGGTACACGCATCCGAACACTATAAAATTCATACCTAAATCGAAAGCTCATTGTATTCACCAAAATACCGATTGCCCATGTTTTACCAACGCGATGTCTTTAAACACACTTATTTTTGTATTCCCTTTGTAATCTTTGTTTTTTTTCTCACCTTTACTCGTGCAACAAAAAAGAAACGATTCAGGCAGAGTGAGTTGAATGTAGGGAAAAAAAAAAAAAAAAAACCAGTATCCGGATCATAACAGTTTTTATCAAACCCCTCATCAGACCAGCCACTTAATTCCCGCAACCGCGGACTGATATTTCGTGACTCCCCTTACCCACATAAGCACGTAATCACGGTCCTCAAACCGTGGTTTTGCAAATCGCGAATCCAAAACGCGCGTATACGAAGCAGCGCGTCTGCATATAAATATGTACACAGCCAACCAAAGGACGCTCCCCGAGCACGTTTTTTGGGGTCTACCAAAAATAGCTCGTGTTCCTTTGACTCCCCGCAAAAGGAGGCTTTCATTATCCCGAGGGCAGTCACGCTATTACCGATTCGGCCGGGGAATCCAATGGGTGAAAGGTCGTGGGATCTCGTCCGCGCTGTTCCCCCCCTCAGGAATGCAATATTGCACCTCTCGACGGTCCAGACGCGAGTGTGGCTTTCAATTAAACGCGAAAGAAGCCATGGGCATAGACCGGGTGCTTTTACTCGTTAGTGCGCTGCGCGTCCATCTCACGCATTTTTGCCAGAGAAATGGTCAAGCTTTCAATATCTCCGGAGAAACCATTAGATGTGCGGGTATAATTTTTCAATTTGAGTCTTCAAGGTTTGTGGTGGTGGGTCATTTAAATGTAACGTGCTTCAACCGGATGAGCAATCCGGTGTACGAGTCCCGATTCACCCGTGCTCACGTGGGTCGAGCTTTGTAATTAACTGTAGGCAGTGTCAGGGGAGGTGTTATTACATTAATTTTTTGTCACCAAGACGTTGGCAATGCCTCGTTATTCCAATACGGGTCGCAAGAGAAAAAAAAAAATTACCATGGGTACGCACGTTTGGATCGATTGAATTTATGCGAGTTGCTCGAGCGTGAAAACTCTTGCTGCTTCATTATTCATGGATTTCGCAACTTGTAGTGCTGATGGGGAGGCAGTGTAAAAAATTATGAGGAAAAAAAACAAAAACAAAAAAAAGGTTTTTTACCGCTCCTCGGTGCGAAAAAGCTTTATGGCTTTCCAAGGGAGAAAAACTCGCTGTCTGGGTAATTTTTTAATTGGGAGGGTAATTTTATAGGCCTCGCGAGGATCGGGAACGTTGGCGAACCACTTGAATTTTCCAAAGCCCCTCTCCCTTGGGTTTCGCCAAAGAGTTTGTCTACTCGATCCGAGTCGCGATAGCTCCGACACCTCCGAATCGAAAATTTTCTCCGGAAATGCGTGAAAATCTTTTCGAAATCAGTGAAGGTAACAATTAAGTGCATAATGTACGTTGTACTCGAAAAATTGAGGGAAAAAGATGGGAATGAAAGTGTTTTCGAAAGCAGAGGTTAAAGTACGGGGTTCATCTTGCTTGTGGATGTAATTGCATTTTGGTCGATAATTATACGTACACGCATGATAGTTTCAACAGAAATTGGAAAAAGACCCGATAATTGGAGGTCTGGGGACAGAAACGAGGACGCATGGCGCGGACAATCTGAATACGCCGCGTCCCCTTTCTCGTCGGCTCTATGCGCGAGATGTATACGACCCAAGAAGACTTTTTTCCAAATTATCAGAGGCAAAAGGGTTGCTTTTCCAAAAGATGATTTTTTTTCTTCGTGTTGTCAATTGGCTGCACTTATGTGTATTCTGTGTAGTAATGAAGATAGTACAAACCTATATTCGTATGTGAAGCCCTTGATGTTAATTATAAAGTCTTTTGAACAAAGTTTCATTACTATAGTCAAAAAAAACTTGTACATCTCGATTGAATCGGTTCTAGGATGCGAAATAAGTTCATACTTTACTGTATTGATTTAACATTACATTATTTATCACGTAATACATGTTAATCGGTGCGTAGGTGGCGATTTAAAATACAAAGCAAAAAATAATTATTTTGAAAAGTAACTTTTTTAAATTGCAGTAAGTATTACTTTCTCGTCATTCTGCATACAAATCCACACGTAAGGAATACAAAAATTCACGGAAAAAAGCCAAGTCAGCCAAGCCTAAGTTTGGTTAGAAAAAGTACAACTAAACTTAATGACATGTAATATAATAAATACAATATACTTGATATAAGACAAAAAGGGATCGAATAACAGTAAGTTGAAGGTACAATAGAGGGGATTTTTATCCACAAAAAGCAGTAAAACGCTCAAATAATTTAATGGTTATAAAGCTGGTAGTGATGAGGTTCGAGATATCAAGTGAAGAAATAAAAAAAAGAAATTTGTACATGAAAATTCTATCTTAAAGAAATACAATGTGCTAAGTTGAGAATAAAACCTTGATTGATGTTTAGGAAACGTGTTATATCGCAATATCAATCCAAGGGACATTGGAGATAGTTCACATGATGAAATACTAAATCGAGCTAAAACTACAATTTTAACATTATGGTAGTCATAAAATTTGTTTTACAAGTTGAAAGGATGTAGCTGAAAATAAGATAATTAAAAAATTGCAAAACCATTGATTCCAGTCCAACCGTAATATGATACCCGTATAGGTTATTATAGTCACTAACGCAACAGCCGCTTACAAGCAAAAATTCTTTTGTTCACCATCCACATGAAAAAAAAAAAAAAAAAACGTCATCCGAAATAATAAACCGAAATTACGGATCATCATTACCCTTCATCTCCCAAGTAAAATCCATACAGGACGGATTACACATGCATGTGTTCACAGGACACAATATATAATATATACACCCACGGATGCAGATGAAAAGGAGAGATGCGAGAGTAAGGTTTATCATACATACAAACACAGACAGGGTACCCCACTCGTGTAATTTTGACAATTCGCATTGATAAACAATGACGAAAGGCTGATTGATTACCGATGCACGTATACTTAGTTGCAAAACACCACCGGCATGTAGTATACGTGTAGGTACACACTTACCTATACGAATCGATACGACGCGTGAGAAAAAAAAAAGTCCTCGCATCGTAAGCCTGATTATGCTCGAGCCCGTGTATAATATACATGTGTAATGTACACCACAGTGGCGCGTAAGAAAATTTCAACACCTCCTCGAGGCACACGCATCATAACATACGAGCCGATCATTATCGTCGCCGTCATAAGCATCAGGCACTCGAAATTGTCTGTATCTATATTATGCCCTCTTCCTCTCGTTGTGAAGAACAAAAAAAAGAGACACAAAAAAAAAAACAAAAGAGAGAAGAGAGATGTGTATTACGCGCGGAGAAAGCGATGCTTCATTATTATCAATCTTTTCTATCGCCAAGGCGTGTATATGTGTACCTATGCACGAGTTCCTCTCCGAGGGTATAAGTATACGTATATAATGTGATTGTGTGTGTGTGTGTGTGTGCAGCGCGTGGTACAGTCGCGAAATCAAAAGCCGCTCATCGATGCCTCCTCCGCGAGATCTTACGTAAGGGACCGATAGTCGGGCCCAAATTACGACGGTACGTAAGTAGCATCGGGACGCGGGGATAATGGGCCTTTTTGCATGTGTATGTGTCGTTACGATGGCGAATAGAGAAAGATGAGATGTGTGTACCCTTCCTGAGTTGCTCGACTTTTTTTCCCTTCCCATCAGCCTCGGTGCACGGAAGAGCGGCGATTATCGAGCTCTCGAAATGGTTTACCTCGGGTCTGTAAAGTATATGTACAGGTCTCCGGTTTTGCACGTGCCACTTTGTCGGCTGATCTTTTTTTTTTTTTTTTTTTTCGATGGCATGGGGATTATCTTAATTTTATCGATGTCTTTGAGAGTGTTTCGGCGAAACGTCGAGCACTTCCTGCTTCTATCGTGGTATGAATTGCCATTTTTCGGTACCTACAACAGTTTACGTCGATTTGTTTACTTGTTGGTTGATATTTAAAACTTTATTGCCAAGTTGCGAGGTTTACGCGATTGCGAGATCGACGATGCTGTTTGAAAAAAATGTTATTGTTTATTTTATCGAAATTTATTTGCAATCGAATTCTTCCTTTCAACATGTAAACATCGCACATCTGGCATTGCGGAATAGTTAACATTAACCGTGTAGGTACTTTGCGTCTGTTACGCAACAGTTTAATTTTCACGAGTCGAAAGATGCACTCGCATAACTTGCGTTCGTGAGTAGTGGAACGAACGAGCGTTAAATTAATTGATTTCAGTTTGGAAATCAAAAGTACTTACGGGTCTTGCCGCCTTCACAATTATTTTGATTCAATGGACGATACCATCTAACCACACAATAGCTGTTGATGAAGAAGAAACGGGATTCGTTTGATGTCTCTCTTTTTTCAAACATTTATGTGATTATAAAAAAAAAAAAAGCATAAGAAAATAATCATTGAACATCTCTCTGTGAATCTCCAACAAAATTACCTCATAAATTTTACGCGATGGTTGCTGTTACTTTTTCTTGGTATCGTCGCGTTGGACTTGCAATAATTGCTTTTTTGGCACTGTTCATACTTTTTTTTTATAATTTTCGTTACTTTCAGTTTTGTTTCTATTAATATCGTTTTTTCTACTGTCATTGTTTTCGATGGCGCTATACAAAACATATCGTTACTTCTAGTTTCATTGCCCTTGTTCATACCTACACTGCCACACCTCGACTTTTGCTCTTGTCCTTGATATTGTCATTGTTGTTGTTGTTGTTATCTGCAATAGCGTAACTTGTAATTATCCTTTTTCTCATTGTTATTGCTCCTACTACTTTTCTCGTTGTTGCTATTGTTTTATTAATAGTTGTTATTTTTATTTTTCCATTCTCACCCCCATTTATCATGATATTCCAAATTCGTGATTATTAATAGTGTCATTGGTATTGATGCCATTATGATTTTCGTTATCGTCATTCTCATTGGACTCCAATACTACACAATGTGCAAGACACCATTGTATAAAATTAGGCAATCCTGCCCCACTTGGAGTACCGCGAGCCCTGCAATCCACCGCGCAATCGAGAGCCATTCAACGACAGATCTACCTCAACGCGCCAAGTTCCCCGAGTAGTCCCAAAATTATAGGAGGTACGCGTGTATAAGATGTGGCTTTACATAAGGCCCGTACACCAAACTTCCATACACCTATACCTGTACATTATACGCGGCTTTAAACATGCACGAGCACGGCTAAAGACACGTCGAGTCGTTAAAGGCGATGTTTAGCTATGTATAACGCCACAATTGCTCGGCTGTCGTTTCCGAAAAGCAGCAAGTGCATTATAATATATACACGTGTACGTGAAAGGAAAACGGGGGGAGACATGTGTATACCCTAAACACCGGTGTCGAGCCAACAATGGAGAGACATGTCGTTACATCCATACATGGATGTGTAACGTAACGCCAAGACCGGTAAAGCAGGGGTAAATATATATGTATATATATACCATGGTAAAGAAAGAGACAATTCAGAATGTATACCTCTGGATAAGCAAGTATACCTGTAAAGACAGCGTAAACAGTTACAAGAGAGTTTGGGCCCGTAAAGGGATACGAACCGATTTGGAGAGGTGCCGCCCGCCTTTCCAACCTCTTTTTTCACGTAAGTAGGTAGTAAGTATACAGTAGTATCGCGATTTCGCCTCTCATTGTATGTTGATTCCGATTGGATAACAGAGAGAGAGAGAGAGGAGGCGCGCAATGTGTGTGGGTGGGTGTATGATTACCGCGAGGGAAAGACTCCTGGTGCGAAAGATATTCTCTCGGAGCTGCTCCTGGTGGGTCCATCCCCACCACATACACGCGTATTTATGTACCAACCCCCCCATCCCTTCTCATCAGTCATAATATACTTATGCTTGTGTAGTTTGCTCACCGAAATCGTTTCTTTCTTCGACTGTACTCTCACACGTATACGTAATTACTAACACTTGAGGCGCCGATTCGTGGTTTCTTTCGTTCCAACTGGATGGTATACGATTCAGGCTCTTTGACGGCCCCCTTCAAATTGCTTTTTAATTATTCCACCCGTTCGCACGTCCTGTTGGGCAAACGTTTCGCACTTGCGTTTCTTTCTCTTCGGGCGCTCCGCTATTTTTATGATAATCACGGCGATGCCGATCATTGTGTGTTTTATTATTTTCTCGAAAAGAAAAAAAAAATTACGAAAGCCAGCCTCCGGACGTGCTCTCAATACTTAATTCGGTGTGTTTTCTTGAGGGGAGTTGGGGAGTCCGGTGTCCGCGGCGCGTCCCGTGATTCGACCGATACCGATTTTCTTTCCAAAGATATTCAAAATCGTTTGAAACGGGATTAACGGGCGTCTCTATTGTTGTCGCGGAGAAAACGCCGACTCGGTGTACACGTGTACCGAAAAAACCTCGACTCTATGGGTATATAAAAACGCTTTCTCTTTCCCACTGTGTACACCGGGTTGTTGTACATTATACATACCTCGCACAGACCTAGAGCCGCGTAACGTGAAACTTAATACCATGTAACACCTGTATTGTAAAGAATTTCCTTCTTTTTTTCATTCTGTTATCTCTTGGAGTGGTGTGCTCCCAAGTGATCTAGAGTACAAGCCGGATGGCGAGATATCGGATGAGTACTCGTGTGACTCCTTGTTGGAAGGAATTTCAAGCCGATGAGCGAATAACCAAGTGAACCGAGGTATACACATATCTGGGGATGAATCGAAGTCTCGAAGGGAGAGATGAACTAAATATTTTTTTGTTTGTCAAAAAATTACACGTGCTGTACTTTTGATGAAACGTCATTTATAAAGCAGTTTTATACCTGGTCTGCTCATTTGCCGTTAACCATCAAAGGAATTAGCTCCTCTGAAGGGTATCGGCTACTATACTATATCTTCCATAACTAAACATAAGGGAAAAAATCGATGGAGAAAAGGACTTTCGCTCGACTTGTTTTACAATAAAAAGCATCGCTATGGCAACTCGACTAATGAAGTAAGAAGCCATATCGGTATGGCGTATCCCAAGCAGGTGCACTCATATCGAGAGCCAAAGACATACTTGATGAAAGAAGAACTTCTTCTTCTGTACAATTATACCAGAAATACCAGAAACCCCTGCCACCGATCTCGGACTCGCGTGATCGGTATACTCTCTCGTCGTATATGCATATAGCTCTAATTGCACGATAACCCCTTCAACGTTTCGCTTCCATCTCCCAAACAACTGGCGATCCGATGGGCCACCGCTCTCGTGGACAGTTCCTCGTTTACTCTTTCTCTCTCTCTCACCCGCGTTATGCCGACTCTTCCGCCTGGGTTGGAGCATCGAAACTGGACGATTCGATCCTTTTTAAAATTGCCGAGTCGATGGACCGGCAATTTTCGTATCGGCCGGCCGCGAAGAAGCCGATCCTCGGCTTCCGGAAAGATGATTCATGTCCCGGGGGGGGGAGGCTCTTTTCTTCCATCCGTACACAAACATCAAAACGTGCAGTGCCTCCAACGGCAGGTATACTTTTATATTCGGGTGGGCTGCTTTCCCCTTGGAATTACCGGGGCCGATCTCCATTGAAAATCGCTTGTCAAGCCCTGCACGAGCGCGCACCACCTGCACCTGGATAACGGGACGGCACCTCTATACCCCCCCCCCTTTTCCTTTCTTTCATTCCCTACTGCAAGTGTACGAGGGACCAATTTTGCATTGGGCACGTATACAAACAAACGAACATGTATGTCTGATGAAACGTCAAAGTGCCAAAGTTAGCGAGCACAAGGATGTACAGAGGATCGGGGACGGAGCGCTCGGTAGAGCCGCGAGAGCTTGAAAATCCCGATGCTGGCGATCAAAAATTTATCGAACCGAGCGAGGTTTCAATTAACAGCGCCAAAGGGTGTATATTCACTTGTATCCCCTTGGAAAAAACGTCTGCCGCTTTGCGTCGCGGATCTCCCAACATAATATACAGGTACGCGAATGGTGACGATCTTCCACGACGATAATATATATATATGGACGGATGGATAGATGCGACGGGGCAGATAAGCTCCGGGCATTGTATGTGGAGGCGCAGAGTGCACGAAGAGGTGGATGCTGCGGGGGCTGATCCTCGAGGGGGGAAAAATCACGTGGCGATGATTCGAGGCGCCGTCGCTTTCTCGCCGTAAGTCATTGATTTTTTGCCAAACTTCCGCGAGCGCGAGATTTATATATGTGTATCTGTGCGTCATCGATACGCTAGCGATACGTTTTTCTTTTTGTTTCGGTGGTATTAATTTTTTTTTTTTTTTTTTTAATTTTTTAGAGAGATTTTCCATGGGCGAGCGCGACCGAGCTGATTTTCCAACTCGGTCGAGAGTTCGTCCTCTCTGCTCCTTTGTGTCTCGGCGTTGCCTTCCGTCCTCTCCTGCATTACATATAGGTACACTCGGTTTGAGCGTCGCCCGGTCGTTATGCAACTCGGCAATCGTGGCGTGCGCCTCACATTCGGGTATTGCCATTCAATTTTCCTACTTCTTCAATTTTTTTTTACTCTCCACTACCACCCCGGGGCCTTTTCTTCGAGAATGCAGACTTTCTCCACAATTGATGGGTACACCCTGGAACCCTAGATTCGCACAAGTTAACGTCAATCCGAGGAAGTTCCGGGGTTTCGTCATTTTCGAGAGGGTTCGTCGAGCCCATGCAGGGAAAAGTTGTGTCCAAAAGGTACCGATAAAGTGCCGATCTTTTACTTTCACGGAGAGTATAATTTTGTAACCCAATGACCCAATGTATGTCCACTTCTATCTGTTTGGATCAACCCAATTGATCCAATAACCTAAAGACACAGTGGTGATTTTATCCATAAGATATATTACATTTCTTAATGGCACCTTCGGGAGTTAAACATATAATCTTCTATAGCGCGTAATCATACCGATCAATGAAGGGAGGTTGGCTGAGCATATGAGAAAAATTTTGGGCATACAAGCCAACCAACGTCTCGGATTTTACGTGTCATCGGCCAATCGCGCATGTGTATACGATTCCAAACAAACATCACGAAAATGTGATACGTCACGACGTACCTATCCGACCGAGCGTTTAATTGAGGTATCACGATAAAAAAACATCGGCACTTTGACGCTACGAAAGTTACGTTGTTTTTTTCCTCCGTCCCATCAGCAGGGCAGTGGCCCGTTATGATACGCCATGCAGTAATTTACGAGCGCGCATTACACGTTATACACCATGCTCGTTGCGTCGGCGGCACGCGCTCGCGCGCGCGCGTGTGTGTGCGTTTTATAAGGTGTCACGCCGCGAAAGCGGAATAATGAAGTAATGTCACGCTCGACGCTTCCCACAGGAGTTTAATTAATTTCGCTCCCGAGATGCATATATATATATATGTACACGTGTGTGTGTGGATTCTCTATCTAATGCAATCGTTGCGTCACGCCTGTGGGATTTAACGATTATGCGAGAAGAAGATGCGGAATTGGGATGACTATTTATCATCCGCGAAGGGTAATGCAATGTGGAACTCGGAGGTGAAATTATCAGCAAAATCGTAAAAGTGGAGCTGCTGAATCTGCATCGTCGTGTAATGAAATATGTCGACCATGGATGTTTCTCACGGTATCGAATCGCCGATGAAGATTGTTTTGATTCGTAAGGATCGCTCTGCTATCGGCTTTGTTCGATTTAACGGTGAAAAGGTACATTTTTTGACAAGGTAAACCTTACCGATTTACTGAACTAAAACGGTCCCGTTTGAGGATTCTATAGAAAAATATTTTCAACCAACTGATTATTCGCCCCGAACGCAGTTACATGATTTGTGATAAAAAGCAAGCTTGCAATTCTAATGTTTAATAAAAAAAAAAGACTGGAGTTTATGTGATATTTTAATACTGTTTAATTTCGTTTGTACGTCCTCATAATTTCTTTTGAATAAATTTTTATAAGCGCATATTCTCACAGAAGCCAGTACTTATGTAATGTATTTGAAACATGTAGTACTTGGAACTACTTGTATTCTCCTTTGAAAAATTATATCCACCTAATCATTTTGATTCCATAGTACCGGTTGGACGTATAATAACAGTTTTGCCAGTAACTCCGACACCGTATTCTGGTGACAGCAGCGCTATAATCACACGTGTGATAACGTGGGAAAAAAAGATCACTATTACACGTATTCGTTCGTAATTTGTAACTCCTTGCAGAGATTTTGTGCACATTAGGCGTATATGTTTTAATCACCGGTGGTCACGATACTCGTACAAGGAGAGACAATTAACGCAGGAAGGGACAATCCACGCGGGTATGCAGAACCACACGGCAAAGTACCGCGGGTGGAGCGTTTCGCAAAATAAATTGGCCACTCGTCAACAAGCCGCGCGACTTTCTACGGCGCGGAAACTGTAGCAAACGGCGCGTGTTCGAGGCATGAAATCGTCGCGGAAGTGCCCACTTTTAGGGAACTCGACGAAGACGCGCTCTTGGTCCGGAGGGAAAATCCCGCCCGCAAACTCGCGGAGCTGAGAGAGATTTTTGCCGATTTTTCGGGTTGAAATTCAATCGGTATGTATTGAAAAAAAAATTAAAAAATAAATAAATCAAATAGAGAAACAAAGGCGACTTACCGTTCGCAGCGAGCTATGGACCGGCTACCTCCGCTGCTGTATCCGTCGATGGCTGCCGATCCCGAGCAAAGTGCTACAGTACGCAACTCGTACTTCCTCGGCAGCGACAGACCGTGGGACGGAAACAAACCAACCAACAACAGCTACTCGCGTGTATACGACTACCCGCGACTGTGTATTATTGTACACGGATGTGCGCGAAAAACAAGAAAAAAAACAAAACAAAAAAAAAAAAACAAAGTCCAATAGATGCACCACAGCAAAGACAGCGCGGCTCTGCTCCTCAGCCGAGAAAGTCCCAAGAGCGAATTGCTGGGAGCATCTTCACCCAGCGAGCTTTATATAGCCATTGTGTGTCCCCTCGCCTGGTACCCCCGTGGAAACCCCCTCATGGCTGGAGGTATACACGCGCGGAGATTGTGCGAGAGAGGAGTCTTCCTTCTCCTCCTAGGCCCCCCTTTCTCTCTCTCTCTCGTCTAGCGCGGATAGATTTCGCTTTCTGTCACTCCCCCCCCCCCCGCCGCGCTTAGGTGCAACATATATGATACACATCCTCGGTGCGCGGCGATGGTCCGGTCTCCTTTTCGACAAGCCGGAACGTTTTTAATTTCTTTTTTCCATACGCATTGTCCGCCACGCGACGGAAGCTCCGCGTGGGCTCCGAAATTTCGATCTCTCTCTCTCTCTTTTGCGAGAGAGGCGTTACGAAAAATATTGTTGTGCTCGCGCTTCGTTGCGCGATCGCTCGGATTAATATTTGAATTGCGTGCTCCCGAAAAAAAAAGAGAGAGTATACCTACTTACCCTTCGATGAGTCGGAAGTACGTTTGTTCGCTGTTGGCGTGATGATGGGCTTTGATCGATGGGTATCTACGTCCGGGAGGGAGGGTAGGTTTTTCTGGGGGGAAAAAAAAGGTGTCGGAGTGAATGGGCGCGCTTGTGACAATACTTTCGCGGAGTGAAAGCGAAGAGGGGGAGCTTAATTATTTGCAAGTGTCCGATCGCGCCGGGAGAGGCTGTAAATCAATCGGATCGCCGTCCGTGTGTGTGTGTGTACAATGAGAAAGGTGATGAGGGTTTTTTTTCTTTTCTTTTTTGAGGAGAGGAACAACAACAAAAAACAGTCTCGTCGTTAGGTACGTTACAAAAGAAAGCCATAAAGTTCTAACGAGTAAAAGCTGGGCTTTCTTATTAGCACCCCCTTCGGGACGGTGATGCGGCGGTAACAGGAGCACACGGGACTGATTCGACGAGCTTCGATAATTAAATGCGCAAAGCGACGCCAGAACGGAGTACCGAATTTTTTTTGTTTCTATTATTTTTGTTGACACCTCCTGGTTTTTTTTCGGCTCTCGCCGCTTCATTTCCTCAATTCCATCCCGAGTTGTGGTGGTTTTTGATTCTTTGGAGCTTTAAAATTTAGACTCAAACAGGGAACAGCGAGTGCTTGGGCTTTTTCTCGTTTCTTTTATTTTTCAATTTTAACCCAATTCGTAATATTTTAAATAGCAGTAGAATTGCTTAAAAGATGAAATCAAAGAACTTTATTTATAATCAAGATTTAAAAAAAAATTACAGTACTAAAAAGTATTGGAAGTAACAACAAAAAATATTGCTTGGTATTAATTTGTAACAATTGTAAAATAGTTAAAAACATATTTCACGCTCGTATGTCCATATTATATAAATAATAGAGTAGGTGTCTCGGAATCAACGTAGAAACAATCAATCATGCCCGTGTAAACCAATTGCGTAAGCGTAGGTATACGAGACTGTACTCACAACAATTACTTTACATGACAGAGATACTTGAACCGTATAGCCGTAGACGTTGTCCATCATTTAACAGTTACTGCGCACACTTTGTCAGTTAGCGTATTTCTTTGTGCTTTTTCTACTCTCACTTTTATGAAGGTACACCCACACACAAATCAGCTAATGAAATCATGTCTGTTTCTATTTCAACTTCGTGTTGTGTTCTTTATTTTTAGCGATAGGTACACTTTCTCCGATGTGATAAAAATTGTACGAACAAAAGAACGTGCGTTTTTACCATTTCAAAACGTTTCCATTGAAACCAATAATTTTATTGAATTTTTTAGTTTTTCACAAATTTACGCTCTTGCTCATTGCTAAATGAATAACTTAATGGAATTTTAAAACGTATATTAATACGTTTACAACGAAAACATATTGTTTGGCAGCTTATACAACGGCTTTTGAATACGAGGCGAGTGATAATTAATAATTTACATAAGAAACCAAAAGAGCGTCAAGGCATAAATCAGTTTTATAGCTTTTAAATTAAACCTAGTTTACGAGGTGTGAAACTGTAATAGCACATATTTATTATGAGTGATAAAAGATGGTAGTTTAATTAAATTTAATATTTATACTCCATAAAATAAAAGTTTACATCTTGGTTGTGGATCATAAATTTAATGTGACCAAGTAATTATACCAAACAAAAGAATTTTATTTTTAAATCTAATACAGTACAAAAGCCTTGCTAGACGAACAATAAAAGTATAATTATGTATTAAAACAATTTTTTTTTTTTTTTTTTTTTTTGTATAAAAGTTAACTGTATATTAAGTATAAAATTTTTTTACTTGTGAAAGATTTTTATTTGTCTTTTTAATTTGCTACTACGTTGTTCCCCTTTGTCATCGGTGTATGCTGATAATATCCTGCGACTCTGGTCTAGAAAAAAGAACTTTTTTTAAGTAGTATACATAGATCGTTTATATTTCATAAAAAATAACGTATAAAAATTTGAACATTCTTTGAAAAGATGAATCAAACAGCCGCAAAATTAGTACTTGAGTAATAGAAAAATGTCTTAATTATTATTTTGGTTCAAATACTGGTTGCTTATCACAAACCGGTTTAATACAGGGAAAAAACTTTAATCTTAAAATTTCATTATAATATGAGCTAAAATAATAATTTAATATTACATTCGCTCAGATCAGTAAAATTAAAAAGGTTTGATCAATTAATTTAAATAAAATGCAACGTTTAAAAAACTTATTGGTACTGCAATTACTTCTTAAATAAGTAACGCATGTTGTAGTCAGAAGTAGATCGATCACAAGAATGTTATTAACTAGAAAAAATTTGTAAGGATAATAATAGTAATGATGATCTTCAATAGTGTAGGACAAATTATCCGTAAAAAGTAGACGTACATTCTCACCGAAATTTTTAAAACATTTCGCAAGATGGGCTCAACGCGGACGGCCGTCTTTGTCTGAAACGAAATAATGGGTATCGTTACCAATAAGAAAAAGAAAAAAAATGATATTCATTCCCTTAGACTTTCGAAATGGAGTTTCCTAAGAGTTCTGAAATATGTAAAAAAAAAAGTAGGAGAAAGAGAGAGATAAAAGTTGGACATAAATTCATCTCACAGTGTACCATACTTTTCACATACCAAAGAAAGGTAAAAAATGCTCAACACAATGCATGAAAGACCTCTGCTGTTCTTTTTTTAAGTTGAAGCTATTTTTCAAAAAAAAAAAAAAAATTAGAAGCTGCTCTTTACCGTGTATTTTAGAAATCTAAGTTTAAATGCCTTTATTAGTGAACCAGTTGCTTACACAACCTACAGTTCTTCGCATTTATTTATTGACAATAGCTGTCATTCCAAGCTCTTTGATAAGACTGTAGACGATTGTTGTAATTTTCGTACTTTTACTGTAAACAACTGCACGATAAAATTTAAATCCTCTACAATTCTTATTAAATTTAATTTGACATATTTCTAACGAATCATTTATAAGCTTTATCAAAACTAGACGCATAAATATTTTTTAATTTTTAAATGACTTAAGCCAAACTTATTCCATATTAATTTTCTACTTTTTTCGCAAGTTTTCTTATCATAAACAAAGTTAGTGTTTAGTTGAAATAAACATAGTTCGAGCCCACTAAGCTCATTTCACAGATTACACACATAACACCTCAGGTTTGGGTTTTGTTTCCAAAATGTCGTTGAATTTTCGAAATAATTATTTATTATTATATAGGATACTTTTTTTGAACATTTTGAAAACGAAAAAAAGCAGTTTTAATTTTTTGCTATTCTTTTCACCAAATCATAACATTTCAGAAATCGACAGGCAAAATTAAACCTAATCTGCGGTTGTTTTTCACACTTCAACACTCAAATAATTATGTAAGTATCACCTATACGTATACCTATCTATTTTGAAAAAATTAGAAAACAGAATTTACGGATCTTTACCTGTGTCTCATGATTTCATTTTTATTTTTTTTTTTTGAGTCATCAACCCAGTGCTTGATTGCACATCTCTTATGCCGATGAAAGCTCAGTTACTTACAACTAGTGATGCAATTTTTTAGAGAATTTTTTTTTACAGTAATTATCTATCTCGGACCATTACCTTCAAAAATTTTTTTCCTACTTTACTAAATAAACGATTATAAGCTTTGAATAAATATTTGACGAATTTGAATAAATATTTATTTACTTTACAGATACATATTAAATTTAACAATAAATTTTTTAGAGTTAAAGAAATACCTCTTTATTTGAATATAATAAAATGTGTTTCAGATAAAATATACATTAAAATCTTAAACGGGTTTACACAAAAATAAGTACCTAAAAATTATTACTGCGTACTTCATGAATAATTGTTTAAGATAAGTAAATATTTTTGTTAGTTCAATAAACGTTTTTTTTTCGAAAGTCGAAAAAGTGTGTGGACAAGCGATGGAGAGATTGGAGAGAGAAATAGATTCCCACGCATACATATACACATCAGCGCTTGGCTTTTTCGTGGCTTTTTCTCAACTAGTCCCGAAAAATGTGGAGCCAATCAGTGACTTTCGAACACTTTCCTACGGACATTTACTAGGCTAGTGAAAATTACCACTAATAATATTTTCTCCAAATTTCGACCTTTAATTTTAATGCATGCGTATATATATTGTAAATCAATCGGATCGCCGTCCGTGTGTGTGTGTGTACAATGAGAAAGGTGATGAGGGTTTTTTTTCTTTTCTTTTTTGAGGAGAGGAACAACAACAAAAAACAGTCTCGTCGTTAGGTACGTTACAAAAGANTATAATTATAATGGGCTCTGTTCGGTAATCTGGCCAGTAAAAACAGCAGACAACAATAAACAACAACAAAATCTTCACATTGTTTCTATATATAGGGTTTTTTTGTTTCGGGCGTGATCGGGCTTTATCGGTGGCCTCCCGGCCTCCGCTCGCTTCTATTTATTTCAATCAACGCCATCTAGCGGGCGATTATTATTGAGAAATCTCGTGGCTCGTGGCTCTGAGACCCTATGTGGACGTTTTGTTGCTTCAGATAACGAAGAAAAGCTCAACTCAGATTTTGCCATGTTAAATCAGGTAGAGAAATCTTAGTTGAATTTTCCTTCGTCCGCTGACAAACTTTGGCTATATTCGACGGCCTGGACGAAAAAAAACGCAACTCAGATTTTTCTACCTGATTTAATGTGGCAACATCTGAGTTGAGCTTTTCTTCGTTACCTGAAGCAACAAAACGTCCGTATAGGGCCTATATAGGGCGTAGGCGTAGGGGTAGCGGGTAGGGTCTCGGAGTCACAAGATTTCTTATTGAATTTCAATAATAATCGCCCGCTAGATGGCGTTGATTGAAATAATATATCGCGATATGGAAATGTAAATCTCCTGCCGTACCGACACCAGAGGGGTCGATAAATTTGCCGATACCGATTACCGATATGATCCGATGCGCCTTTTCCACAGTTCCTTTTCTACTGCGCGAGCAAGCTACATTAAGTATAGTATATGCCGGTGTACGGTCACGCGGATTCTCTTTCTTCCTTTCTTCTATTCTTCTTTTTCCTACTTTTTTCTCATTTCCCATCTTTGTCTATCTTAGCGTGTCCCCTCGCTCCGCCGACGCTGACGACGACGTCGCTGCACCTTGCATTGGTGATTGGTCCCGTCGCATGCATGCTTCTGTGGCTTCTGGCCCTGCCAGTAACAGCAGCTATACATATTACATAGAGCATCAAGTTCGACTCAAGTAGTCCGTCTCGCTCGCTACTTTAAGTAGGAGCTATTTTCGCCGCCGCGCCGACCGACCGACCGCACTCAGCAACCCCTCCAGCACCAATATGTCGCACCACCTGTGAGCCCACCAACCCTTTGACCGCCGAAATTTGCACGAATCCGACAAAAAAAAAACCCCCGCAGCTCGAGCACCGCGGAGAAGAGCTGCTGACTTGGCTGCTTCTCTACGGCAAAGTATACCTACAAGAGCACACACGTAAGCAACTCTCTCGGCTCTCCTTCGATCTCTCCCTGCGATCACCCAAGCCTCCAGCGCCCAAGTATACAGTCTGCACTCCCTTTCTCTCACCCACGTCTCAAGTGCTGTCTCTGGTGTCTCAACGAGCTACTGATACACCGCACATCAAGCCATCATCATGAGCCAACCCAAGCAAGAACAACCTCAACAGCAGCAACAACAGCAGCAGCAGCCGCAACAACAGCAACAACCACAGGCTCCGCCACCCAAGCCCGGCTATGGAATCGTCAAGCAGGTAAAGTTCTTGTTACAACTTCCTCAAGATGCACCCAAGGTGAAGTACTTTGGGAGCAGCAGTGCTTTATTATTAGGTCCCTGTAGGTTACTCACGGCGGTGAGGGGGAGGCGTGTGCGACCACGCGTGCTTGCGTGTGTACGGCCAGATGGATGCCTGCTGTCGCTGAATTATCGGAGCAAACATATGGTCCCCCGGGCCCGATACGTGGTTCACTTTTTTTTGGCATTTAAATCGTTTTGCTGTGTCATTATTTACCTTGTGTTTCTCATCTCGTTGGCTCTATCGAGAATCTGGAGGTGTTGAACGGATCGCGTGGTGCACCCGAAAAATATGTGGAAACTTTTTTTTTCCCTTTAAACGCTACTGTAACAGATTTTCAAATCTGTCCCTTTAATTTTCGTGCTTTTTATGATTAACTATACTTTTAAGTAGTTGAACCATATGATAGGTACTGATGTCGGAGACTGCTTTCCGCAATCATAAATGTTTTCATTTTTGTTTATTTATTGCTACTGCAAAGTTCAATCAAACTTTTGCTGTCGAATGCATAATTCCTTTGTTTTCAATGTTTATTTCGAAACATTTCATTCAAGGTTTGGCACTTCTCAGAATTACAAGTTAACATCTGTTTCATTTTACCTTGACTCCCAAGGAGTGCTATTATAGTTTTTAGTAGCTCAATGTAGTAATGAGTCAAAACTTATCTTTATATCGAGTAATTTTACTTTTTGTAAATAGGTCAACTCTGGAGACTCCATCACCATCAGGGGCCAGCCCAAAGGTGGCCCTCCACCAGAGAAGACTCTTATTTTGTCCAACATCATTGCTCCAAAATTGGGACGCAGAAATGTCAATGCCAAGTAAGTTTACCTTATTTTACACAAATTGTCACTTAATCTTGTTACAAGAGAGATTATAATGTTATTACTATTGCAGCACTGAAACCAAGGATGAACCATATGCCTGGGAGGCTAGAGAATTTTTAAGAAAGTTACTGATTGGCCAAGAAATCTCCTTTGTGGAGGAGAAGTCTCCCAATAACAACAGGACGTATGCACGAGTGTGTCTTGGCAAAGGTAATCATTTTATTTATAAATGAAACTCTAGAATCAATTCATGATCTTTGAAAACACTGTTTCTCTCACTTTTTGCACACAGTTTCTTGGGTATAAATTCCTTGCGTCTGTATTAATTTTTGAACATAAATTCAGTAACAAAAATTATTATCATTTGTAACTGGAAAGATCGAACAAATAATGAATCTATTTTCATATTAAAACTTCATGAATGCACGGGTCCATAGAGAGCCGACTGTCAAAACACGTGGCGTCCACGTGGCAAATGCTGTAAGATCTCTGTTCATTCGAGTTTACACTTTCAATGTATATAATACCAGTTAACTACAACTAAGTAATAGACTGAGTTTTTTTTTAACTGAAACTTTTCATACAATTGTACTTTCTTTATACATATAAATAATCTATTTCATAACCAAACCAAGCATCAATTCATTCAATTGTTTTAAGAGTCGAATCGGATTATTTGTTATCTTTAATCACTCTGATTAGTTTAAAATCTTAGATAAACTATTCCTTATCATTGATATGAATCAATTTTATCAATTATTATAGTCGAATGTAGTTGTGTTGCTCTGTAAGTAGAGTTGGACAGTAAAGTCTTTGTTCCATTTAGAATTTTTTCTTTTGGGTCTATTCAACCATTGTTACCTTATCTTTTCAGATCAATCCGGCCCAAGCGTCGCTGAGCTTTTGGCTGCAGAGGGTCTCGTCACCGTGAAACGTGACACGCGCATCCAATCTCCCGAACTTACGAAGCTCCAGGAACTCGAGGATGCCGCCAAAGCCGCAGGCAAGGGCAAGTTCAACCCGAACAGTCCCGCGTCCGAACACGTGCGTGATGTCAAATACACCGTTGAGGCAACCTGGAACCTCGTCGAAAAGTACGGCTACAAGCCCGTCAAGGCTGTGATCGAGCACGTGAGGGATGGCTCGACCGTCAAAGCCCTCCTTATACCTGACTTCTACCACATAACTCTAGCCATTTCCGGCATCCGTTGTCCCTCTTTCAAACAGGATGGATCTACCGAGCCTTTCGCTGATCAAGCTCGATTCTTCGTCGAGTCTCGTTTGCTACAGAGAGACGTTGAAGTTATTCTTGAGTCTGCTAGCAACACCCAGCTTGTCGGCAGCATCATCCACCCGAAAGGTGAGTTGAACAACAACTGTTTTCAGTCTTTATTTTTAAAGATCTCACTCAACGCCGTTATTAAGTAAGCTCTGCTCTTTTGCAGGTAACATTGCCGAGGCTCTGTTGAATGAAGGATTCGCGCGATGCGTGGACTGGTCGATGAACCACGTGAAGAACGACAAGCACAAGCTCTACTTGGCCGAGAAGAATGCCAAAGACAAGCGGCTGCATCTTTGGAAGGATTACGTGCCTAGTCGGCCCTCTGAGGAGCTCAGTGGTACCGTAATGGAGATCACGAGCGCCGACTCTATGATTGTTCGCATGAACAATGGCGAGAGTAAAAAGATCTTTTTGAGCAGCATTAGACCACCACCGCGTGAAAAGAGGGCCCCCGGTGATGAGAATAAGCCACCCACAAGAAGCAAGGACTTCCGTCCGCTTTATGACATTCCATGGATGTTCGAAGCTAGAGAATTCCTGAGGAAAAAGCTCATTGGGAAACAAGTCAAGGTCATCGTTGACTATACTCAGCCAGCCAGGGACAATTTTCCTGAAAAGACCTGCTGCACGGTGTTAATTGGCAAAGTGTGAGTATTCTTTTTCACGAGCTACATTTTTTTTTTTTTTTTTTCATTTTCCATGTGAAACTGAATTTTTCTTAATGGATCTTTTTGGAATTGATTAATTTATTTCAAACGTTTGACACGTGTTACGTGTATGTAATTTATAATCATTTAAATTAACTGTTTGATGCTCGATGTGCACAATACTTTATTCAAATACAGCATTCCTACTAAAATAGCGTCTTAACCGTTGATACATACACTCAAGTCAAAGATAATGTGAGTATGTTTCTGTGCATATGGTACTAAGTACTTTATACACGCAGTTGTGCACGCCAATATACTTTTAGTACACCGCAAACTCGTGAAATCGATCTAATTCCTATAATGTGAAAATAGCGTATACCTACACCTAGTCTTGTTACGTAATGCTCGTGAGTGAATGAAACAAAAGTATAATATACTTTTTACTGAAATATAAATATTATGGTAACTCACTCGACATGTACCGCAAAAAGTTTTTAATTTTCGAAAAATGGGTTTCCCACTGCTATGACAATAGTTTCCCTGTCAAAAAGTATATAAGTCTAATCATTCACAGTAACATCGCCGAAGCAATGGTATCCAAAGGCTTCGCTACCGTCGTACGCTACCGTCAAAACGACGATCAGCGCTCGTCTCACTACAACGACCTGCTTGTCGCCGAGTCCAAGGCCGAGAAGTCTCAGAATGGATTGCACGCTAAGAAAGACATTCCGCTCCAGCGAATCCGCGACGTCTCGACTGATCCAACAGCTGCCAAGTCCCACCTGCAGGCGCTGAAGCGAGCCCGCGAAATGAAGGCCGTAGTCGAGTTTGTAACGAGTGGCTCGCGCCTCAAGCTCTTCGTGCCCAAGGAGTACTGCCTGATTACCTTCCTGCTCGCCGGAGTCAAGTGCCCACGTGCTGCTCGCATCACTCCGGGCACCGGTGGTATGGAGGCTGAGCCCTACGGCGAGGAGGCGCTTGCCTTCACCAGGAAGTTCTGCTTCCAAAAGGACGTCGACGTCCAAGTGGAGAACATGGAGTCCAAGGGCAGTGGTTTTATCGGCTGGCTCTTCATCGACGGTGTCAATCTGTCTGTTTCTCTCGTTGAGGAGGGTCTCGCTGAAGTATCCATGTTCGTCGAGCAGGGCGAATACCTAAAGGCTCTTAAAGCAGCCGAGGACGTTGCCAAAGCCAATAAAATTGGTGTAAGTAATACAAGTCCTGCTTTTTTTTTTACATCTAAGTTGTACTTTTTGTCATGAAAACTATTAATTTAATTTTCTCAGATTTGGAAAGACCGCGTGATAGTAGAGGTTGAGCCGGAGAAGGAGCGCAAGGAGGAGCGTGGCCCACCTAAGCGCAAGATAGACTACAAAGAGGTTGTAGTTTCTGAGATCACGAGTGACTTGCACATTTACACTCAGAAGGTTGACCAGAAGGTAGCCCTCGAAGGTCTTTTGTCGCGTCTGCGTCAAGAGATCGAGACGAATCCGCCTTTGGCTGGGGCTTACACGCCCAAGAAAGGTGATCTTGCTATTGCCAAGTTTACCGAGGATGACGAGTGGTATCGCGTGAAAATCGAAAGGGTGGCCGGGCCCAATGTGTCCGTGTTCTACATCGATTATGGCAACCGCGAGACTCTTAATGTGACGAGAGTCGCCGCTCTACCAGCCGGATTTGCCTCCGAGAAGCCGTATGCCACCGAGAACTATCTGGCTCTCGTCGCTCTACCCAAAGATGTGAGTTAACGAATTCACTGTAATTTATCAAAAGAATTAATCGAATCATGATTTTATGAATAACAGGAAGACGATGCCAAGGAAGCTATCAAAGCTCTGAGAGAAGACACCATTACTGGAAAGCCTATACTGCAAAACATTGAGTTTAGGAATGCTGGAGTGCCCGTCGTGACACTGGTTGATCCAACTTCTAAGGAAGACATCGTCAAGGCCCTCGTAGCTGATGGATATTTGATCTGTACCTCAGGCCGAGATCGAATTTTAAAGGACTTGGTATGTATTTTTTTTCTACTGGACATTTTAATTGTTAGTTGAAACTGCTAACAAACAAGTTGTGCAAAAGTGACGATTAAAATATTTCATTTCAGCATGAGGAGTACAGAAAAGCACAGAAAGATGCAAGAGATAACCATCGCAACATCTGGCAGTATGGTGACATCACTGAAGATGATGCTAAGGAATTCGGCATTGGCCGTTAAGTTGTCTAAAAACTTGTAAAACAAAACTTGGGGAGAAAGAAGGTGGACTGGTGGGACAAATGATAAGGTATCATTTTACCGGAGAAGCATAATAAACAGCATAATAAATATACGTACGTCAAAGACGGCTTATAATAGACTTTTTATGAAAAACAGATGGAAAAAAAATCATTGAGCAGCGTATTCCATCGGTTGTTGTGAAGCGCATCTATGCAAACTTATAGATCAGCGGAGAATAATTAAATTGTATATAATGATTTGAAAGAAAACAGAAATATAAAAAAATGAATGAATTATTTAATACGAGAGTAAAAGTAGCGAGGGATTTTACATTGTCCATCTATCGCTTGTCAAACTTATATTCTCCTATCCTCATGAGACCTATTTCTCACAATTGTACAATGTATTCTGTATGTGCGGACGATTCTTGTTATTGCAAACAAAAGGCGTTTAACCTTCGTTAAAGTGGTACTTTTTACTGGTAAAAAAAAAAAAAAAAAAAAAAAGAAAACAAGAAAAAAATCTATTGATTTGTACAAATATATGTTTTTGAGAATTTTGTTGACCAACGATGCGATTTTATCTATGTCTCACAGCGAATGTATTTTCGCCAGGTTTTTTGAGCATCAACAATAAATGTTTCGATTTTTACAGTTAATCATGCAATGTAATTATTAAGCAATTTACAAAATGCCTGAAGCCATTGTACTCTAAGATGATACACTGAAATACGGATGAATGCATTACTTGATATAATCATAATGTTTTTATCTAAATGCTGTCATTTTTGGAATCGTTGTTTTTAATGAATTGAAAATTTTATTCTTTTATGAAAACATATACTCATTTTCTAGATTCTATACATCGGAAAAACATACATTTAACGTTTTTAGATTTTTTAATAAATTAAAATAAAAAAAAAATACATAAAAATTTTTATCAAATAACACCAACTGTAAAATATGATGGATTATTTTATCATACACGAAATTTTATCCCTTCAGTTTTTGTTTGTGGTTGGAAAGGTCAATCTAGACATTATTTTCAAAATTTTCACCCTTTAAATCCTATTGTTAGGAACATGTACATACATAAAAACTTGAAGCTTTAAAAGTTTATAAAAATAAAACAATTTAGAACTAGTTATCAAAGTATGTAAACAAAAGTATCGTAGAGTATGTATTCAAACATAAAAAAATATATATACAAATATAGCATTGAATAAGATACAAAAGGGATATGTTTGATAAAAGCTTACTTCATAAATTTACAGTACGTACAGTGTGATAGCACGGGTGTAAAAAATAATGTGCAAAACTTGCGAGTTGAAGGAATACAATCCAAAGCTTTTTTCCACTTATATAATATGCAGTTGGATCTTTTGTTGGTGGCGTGAAATGGATTATATTTTCTGATCTGCGTGAAATTTTGAACAGTTACACTCACGTTTCCCTATAAAATTTACATGTACTAGTGAACTCGATCGTAGCCTTAAACTACACAAAAATAAAATCCATATTATTTCTGCAGCAAAAGCAAACCGGATACAAATAAAGAGAGCGATTTTTCGAGTTTCATACATGAATGAACCGCGAAACACTGATGACAGAAATTTTATCTTTGAAAAATAGAAATTTCCAGAATCAGAGGCCGAAAATATTGTTATGAAATTGATAATTATGAGTCTCATTTACAACAATGCATTCATTATGCAGCTGTATTGATAATTTTAGTTATTTCTTTTGAAATTTTTGTTCGTTTCATTGGGTTTGTTAACTTTTTCTTCACGAAGCATTTATTAAATATACAGTAACATATTTCTCGTAACGATTTAATTAGTTTTATTAATCGTCGATTTTAACATCTAACAAATACTTAGTGAACGACGTAACATGAGTACAACTTTTACACATTCTGTACCTATTGTTTTAACTTTGTTGTACAAGAATTTTAAAAACAGTAGCACACGAAAAGCCAAGGCAATGTCGTTTAATGAGGGTCAGATAAATAGTTTGCTGATGCAATTAAAAAATTATTGAATAATCGTTCAATTTTTTTTTGTTTTTTGTTTTTTTTTTAAATATGCTGGAAAAAATATACGTACTATTTCAATCATGTGATTACTGATTTCTGACTATGTTTTGTGAAAAAAAAAAAATCAAACATTAATTGTTACATTACAAACATCGTCGCATTGAACATCTGCAATTTTTGTGTGCTAACCGCTTTGTATTGACCGAATAATCATATAGTTTACTTTTATAGTGTTTAATTGTGTCAAAGAAATCGAAGAAACCGAGTAAAGTACGCTGAAAACTTTGAGCCTGGGTTGTAGAGGTCCACCGTCAGTATGTAGTTGTATTTTATTATTATCCACATAGTAATGATCTACAAGACATTAAAAGATTGTTAATAAACTTTTTTGAAATCCACGTTGTGTTAACTCATCTCATTAAACTATATGTAATTTGCGGGCACCCCTTTTTTTATTTGGTAAGCTGATTTTTAATTTTTATTGAGAAAATATGACATAAGTTTTTTATTTTCAGTTTGTTGATAATGAATACTTACTGTATCTAAGGATTTTAAAATGAATTTGCGATTTTTTCATTAAAATCGAAATTTTTTATGTATGATTTTCAACGAAATAAAATTTTGTCCGTGCGATCGTCGATCCTTTCGACAATTTAAAATACGCGGCTTCTGACTAAGATAGCAGACGAATTTTATTTTTCACATAAGAAATTTTAAGGTTATGTACATCAAAACACAGGAGCGCCAAGAGCAAACAGTGTTGTTTACATTTGTTTATATTTGTAAGAAATAGTTATAAAAAATGGAGCAAATGCAAACTACCCTATCGGCTTTGAAAGTCCTGCGATCGAGTGTAAGTCAGGTCTTTTATTCCCTCGCAAGTGGCATACGAGCAGAACACGGAGAAGAAAGTAAGGAGAACAAATATTTATTGGAGCTTCAAGAACTTTTGACTAATGTTGGCACAAATCTTAGGTAAATGTTGTATTTTCATACGTGCTTGTCCTCTTGACTAATAGAATTTATGTTAATCCAATCTGGTCTCGTAGTTTATTTTTAATTGAGATGTGATAGCAGTTAAAAGCTCAACGTTGTGATTATCAAAAATTACCTCTCATTCAATGACAACCTTTTTTAATTTAATAAATGTTTTGTCATTATATTACTTGATGATTTTCTTTGCTGTTTTAGAGATGTAGAACAAGCTGTGAACTCCTTGACCCCACCACCTGGGCCATTTAGCTTGGGTAATACAGCATACCTTGCTCAAGAAATTACTCAAGAACGTCAGGCATTATACAGTACATTGGTTAATACATACAAATGGACAGACAAGGCACAGGAATACAGTAATGCAGCTCATCAAATATTAAGCCAAAATTCATTAAAACGTACTAGTATGAGTTACAACAATCGTCAAAAACGAAATGCCAGACCCCAACAAGCCCACACGTATACTCCACAGTATGTCCCTTAATTACTGTTAGGATTTGTTTGAAATCTTTTTTATGGTTTTTAACCCTAGTGTAACGTCTTTCCAGACAAGTTGATGCAGTCATAACAATGATGGACAGATTATACAATGACATGTCTATAACAATCACGAGACCCTACACAACAAATGTAGTTCTTCACATAACATTAGCCCATGTTTTCAAGGCAATGGTGTCATTCAAAGGTATAATGATCGAAAGAGTCGTTGTTAAGGGCTTCAATGAACAGCTCGACTTGTGGACAGAGTCGAGGTATAAAATATTTCAAAAAGTGACAGATCACGCACATGCTACGATGCTGCATTATTACAACCCAAATTTCCCAGAAATGGCGGTTAAGAGTTTTTTCGTAAGTTAAATTCAATCTCATATTCATTCATATATTTGGGGAATTTATAGGCTAATAGAAGTTGTGATTTGACCCCACTAATACTAAATTTAAAGTCTATTTTTTTTATGTGATCAACCTGAATTGCCATACAAAATTTTTAATTTAACGTTGAGACAACGAAAATTTTGATAACATTTTCTTTATTTCATGGTAAAACAAAAACATAATGGTGATCATAGCATAATTTTGTTTCATATTTATTTTATTACTTGTAATTTTTATGACTTTTCAGACATGGCTTCACAGTTACATTAGCTTAGGCAGTGACCCGTGCAAAAGATGTGGTGCATATTTATACAATGGTCTACCACCAACATGGCGGGATCAAAAATCTTTGGACCCATATCATTTTGAATGTAAACCATAAAATTATGAGAATGCCTGTACAGATTTATACTCATTAAGTATAGAAAACTTTCTAAGAAATAATGTTTTAAACTGTAATTAAATTATTTTTTTTTATTATTATTTAACAGTTTTTTTACCCTACGCCATTGAATCTCCTATTCCCAATCATTCTTGGGGTGGTGAATTTATATTGTCATGTTACAGTAGCTACAATTATCATATTTCATACTTAATGATTATTTTAAAATTAAATTTAAAAAATTCTGGAAAGTAAAATAAACATTTAAAAAATTTGAAATATCGAAAAAGCATTGGAAACGATCGTTTTAAGTAATATAGCAGGATAAACTCTAAATAACTTATTAGGATCCTAATTTCTAGAATTAAAGTTAGCTTTATATTATTTGAGAAGGCTATCTTTCCGAATACTTAAGGATAAAAAGAATGAGATTTCTAAAATACATTTATCCCTAAAAACTACTTTTACTAAATATATCTTGACTTTAACTTTGTATTTGTTTATAAAATCAAATGAAGATTATTTTTCTTGCAAAGGAAAATTATTTTCCTTGCACAAGTAATCCAAAGTGATTTTAGAAGGAAAGGGTTGTGCCACTTATTTTTTAGGTGTTAAAACTCCCCTTTTACATCGTTCTATAGTTACGTTAGTCGACATAAAATGTTATGACTACTTTTATAGTTATTTACAGATATTTTGACATTTTATAATCTTAAAGAAATTACATCTTTTTGTCCACTTATTGCTTGTAAAAGAACAAACAAGTAAAATATCATTTTATATCATTGTCATAGTGTGAACTTATTTCATTTTCGATGTTATTGCAATTTTGAAACAGTTTGGTTTTTTTTCAAATCCAGTCAAATAAGTCACGTGATCACTCTTTACTCACGTGACAATCAGTTTTTGAAGATAGTATTACGTAATAAGAAAATTATTTCACTAATAAAAATTTCAATACAAAATTAAAAAATAAAATTGGTGTGTTTCGATATTTTGATGAATTTTAACGGAACTAAAGTACTCAAATACTTACAAAAATCAATAAATACGATAAGTTTCGAGTACTCCAATTTCTTAAAAAATTTGAATACAAGGGTTTTTGAGGTAGCTGATTACAAATCCGACATAAGATTAATTGAAATTTAAAATCATTAGAAAAAAGCTTTTTTGGGTCAAGTTTTATAAGCCGTTTTACCTCTTTTAAAGGGGTTAAGACAGATTAATAAAAAATCGAGTCAATTATAAATGAAATGTATGTCTCACACTTCAAAACATTGTAATTTGTCAGATGAATGTATTTTGCACTGAGGGACTTGTGTTTTACCAATACCTCCATTAATTGTTGAAACCTGGAAAGAATTTAACAGCATTGATTAGTTATGATAAAAAAATACATGTTTTTCATAACTTATTTGATTTTATTCAAAATATTGTATTCATTCGAGAATGCTTGAAAAAATATTGTTTTTCCAGGAATAAAATATAATAATAACTACCCGGAAGGCCAAATTATTCTTGATAAATACTTTTTTTTCGATCCCATACAGCATATCAAAATTTCAGGAAAATCGGAGGCGGGCATCTTGGAAGGGAAGATTTTCCTCGTAAGAAACGCCCTACAGTCATAGTATAAGGGTAACTATTCAATAACTTATCAGTAAATTCGGGAAGGTATATAATATTAAGCGTTCACTTCATACGTAAAAATTTTAACGTTAAGATGAATTACAGATGATAATTATGCAAAATATGACAAAAAATATAAAAAACGTATCATGTTTTTCAAATGTTCAAAATGGTCTTTAAAATGGTGTCCTGAAAATAAATTTTCGAAGTGAATTATACCAAATCTATGAAAACTTAACGTAGTGTTGGACTTTACAATTTAACTCTATACGCCACACATAAAAGTATATCTAAATCATGCAATTTTATTAATTTTAATCAACTGATTATAATTTTAATTGACTGGTTATAATTTTTTTCCCAAAAAATGCCAATAACTTTCGGAGTTATGACTTAATAATGTCGACAATCACTAAAATTCGCACATTCCAAAGATTAATTACTTTTAAGCTCAGTAAACTATGTCATGAGAGTGATCGAATCAAATGCCAGTCATTTGAATTTTTTTTACCATAATTTGTTTATAAATTGTTACTAACGTATCACATTTAAAACTGATGTATTCCAGTCCCTGCCGCGGGTCATTGGGTTCAAATCCTTTACAGAGTTATGGGGTTAAAGTACTTGGTTCTAGAACGTTCGAATTTGCCGCGAGGCGGATTTCACTTTAATTTTGGCCACACAACGCTATACTATTTAGGGATCTGTAGAACATCTACAACCGCCAAATCGTAAACACATATGAGCGTGTCCAGTGCAGGTTAAGACAAAACTATATTTGGCCACACTTCCATTGTATGCTTATTGTATTGTACTGTGTTGAAACTAAAATAATTTGCTGGATAAGTACCATTCAAAATTTATAATCATGGAAGACTGTATACAGCTCCTTGCGATTTCTCGGTAACTGCATCTACATAACCTTTCTTCAAGCACATGGTGTCCATTTTTATTTTCTTTCATGATCAGTTAACCGGTAAGACAACAGTTTTTTTTTTTCAATTTTAATTAATTGCTTTAATGAATTCTTCACCAATTTTTTTTATTTTTTATTTCTAGTAATCTCTGGGATGGCAAAAAGAAAATCACCTGGGACTCCGTTATGCGAGACTCATTCTGTAAGTCCTTGCACCAAATACTTACAAATAATTTGGTGTAAGAGAGATTACTGATGAGGCAAAAATCTTAGAATTTCTTCCAAAAATCCAAGTCTCAGGCAATTTCAGAATAAAAGATGGTTTCACTAGCTTACTATGGTTACTCATTTTACATTACCCCCATTAGAAGTGAGTCTTGATCCATCCTTTGCCACTACATAATTGGAAGCCACCATTTTGGGAGTTTGTAACGGCAAATAATCTTTTACTTCTTGACTCATATGAGCATGGGTATGCAATAATGCTCTTTAAGCTGGATATAGCCTTTGATACGCCTAAGCGAGGAAGATTTACTCACCCATGGCACTTTTTTTTCTTGACCTTGGAAAGAAACCCATCTACCATCGATATCGACTTGGCACCTAGCACTACAATCATTTCCATCTTCAGTTATTCCAGATCTGCAGGTATGCGTGAATAGCTATTTACACACCTAGAGCGATTAAGTAAAGAAAGATCCATTTCTCGTGCGTATCGTCATCCAAGGCGAAGCCGAGGGTTACAAACACGAGATTTGAGCATTCTTTACTTCCGTCTAGGGTGTGTAAAATAAATAAGGATTTAAATTAATAACTCTTAAAATTTGGAAATAGAATATTTCAATAATTATCTACAAAAGCCAATATTTCGACATCTTGCAGATGTCCTCTTCAGAGCAATATAAGTGCGAGGATAACACGCGATTGCGTCTCATGAAGCGTGCAAACAAAAATTATACATATAACTTTAAGATAAATAAGGATTTATTGGCCTACTGGCTGCAGAAAATCTAAATTTGTAATTTAAATATAAAAATCCAAGTGTTAAACTATTCTTTTGTACACAAATTTGTTTAAGGTTTTAAATTTCATGTTCTGTAGCATTTTAATTTTTTATTAAATTGGGATGCTATAAACTATTACGCAGGTATGCCAATAATTCTCATCATAATTTTTCTTTAACATACATGAATCAATTTTTATGTAATATATATGTCTTCGCATAATAGTTAAGTATTAATCATCGCTACATAAAGCGTACTATTTGTACAGGTGAAGTATAGTAGTATGTAGTATATCGCGATGACGTCCATAAATATGAGTTATGATCATATAGATATGACCCTTCTCAGTGAATTGCAGTTGTTTGCATAACACAGCAAATGAGTTTCGACATAAGCCACTATCCATGAGACCCAAGCTTCTCATCAGTCATAATGCAGATGCCCCCAGCTGGTTCTTAGATGAAATGGCACTGTAATATACTACGAATTAATATTCAACTGCTGGAACTATGACCAGTTAATTAATAATCCTAAGGAACTTAGTAAAACTACCGTTCCAATCACATCGAACAAAAATTGATCCTCATCATTGTCTTGTCTTTGACAGCTTCGTCAGACTTGTTTTGGCTAGTCATCATGTCCGATAAAAGCTTGCTTGCATCGTTTAACTTTATAAATTTACATAATGTTAGTTATGACAATTTTTAATGACAACGTTTCGCTGACTGTTGTTTAGCCTCATCTGGTCCAGCTACAACAAAAATATGCATAAAAAACTGTAGACATAATATTACTAGGAAACAAAAAATTAATCTAAGTATTGTCTATAGTTTTCTTCATATTAGAGTGAGATGCTGCTCGTAAGATACAACCAACTCGACTCCCTTGACAGATTTCATATTTAACGAATCCCATAATATTAAATTAAATTCCAATACAAAAAAATAAGTCAAGATCAAAAAATTAATCTTCATTTTTTATATTGACTTGAATCAAGTCTTGTTACTCTTCATTGACTAGTATACAATATTACGTAGTCAAAATCTACGCATGAAAAACTGTAATTTTGTACCCATTTTCATACTAGAGTTTCTACAAGAAAAGCCACCTTAAATAAGACAGTTTTTGCTGTGGGTGCAAATCAAACTTATATGATAAAAAATTTTTCACGGATTGTTATCAATGTCCTACGAGACGATGGAAGTCTTATAAATAATATATCTAATGCACCAAAACAGATATTTTATTTTAAATAATTTAAATCATTCCCAAATTACCTTTTAATATTTACTGTTAATTCATCGTATTCGAATGAATTCCATAATTGATGGAAGTTTGAGGCATAAAATTTAGTTTCGAATTTTTTTAACAGTCGCACGTCATCAGAAAATTAAGTAATGACTGTTTTATTCTTTTTTTTTTCTTCTCAATATTTTGAATGATTGTTCAAGAATTTTTTTACATCAGAAGAAATACATTTTCTAATCATAATTGAGATTTTTTAACTCAAACAAAACGAGTCATTCCTATTTTATCTTTAATATTTATTGTTAATTCATCGTATTCAAATAAATCCCATCATTAACAGAAGTTATAGAGACATACATTTTTGTGTTTAGAATTTTTTGAAGAGTAGCACGATAAATATATTGAACTGAGTAATAATCGATTCATTTTTTTCTTATTTCAATGTTTTTAATAATTATTTAGGGTTGCCTTCCATAATAAAACACCACTTGGTTTTCTTGAGCAAAACTTTTTATTAATATATGAGTCAATATTTCATGTCATCTTAGAAATCTTTTCAAGACTCTCTTATTTACGCAAAAACCTCACGCACTATAGACCAACAATTGTTCAAGAATTTTTTTACATCAGAAGAAATAAAATTTTCATCGGTAATTGCTAAATATAAACTCTTTCCAGTTTGTTTATATTTTTTTATTTTATCGATAACATATGGTGTTTAACTATGACAATTCTCTGTGAATTGAAATCGCATGACAAAAATATTTTTATGAATTTTTATTAACATCCTACGAGCTGATAGAAGCCGTATTAAATTAGATATCTGATGCGTAAAAACAGATATTTTATCTTGAATAAATTGAATCATTCCTCTATTGCTTTTGATGTTTATAGTTAATTCATCTTATTCAAATAAATTTCATAATTTATACATGTTAGAGGCATAACATTTGTTTTGTGTACTTTGAATAATTGTACGACAACTAAATTGAATTAAGGAACTAATAACCATCACATTTTTTAACCAATCAAAAGACCGATATTCAACTCAATTCTTCAATTCTTCAATTCAATTATTTTTTACTACAAACATTTATTTCGTTGTTAAACTATTTATTACAAGGAATTTGTAATAGTTTTTGTTAACGGAATGTCTTATGTGAAAAATGCTATTCAAAATTGAAACTTGCAAAGTTATCTATTTAAAAACAGTAGGAAAATGTAATTTAAATTATGACTAAATATGTAGTTTTACTAGTAAATAAAATTGATTATAATGTATACTTTTATAACTTACGATGTACATAGCATATGCCACGTAGCTCCTCCCACACGGTGACTTCTACATATAGGGGTAATATAGAAGATGAGGGTGTGCCAATACAAGAAAAGAAATGCTCGTAGATTGTTGTCTGCTTCAATAATTACAATAGATAATTTATTTTACTTACGCTTATTAAGGCATAAATTATTTATTTAAAAAAAAAATTAAGAACTTTTTTACTAGATGCATTTTTCAGTTTCTTGAATGCTGTAACAATCCCGAAACTACTCAAGTTTGATATTTAAATCAAGTAATTAAAATAAATAATTATTGCTCTGTATTCTAAGAAAAATTAAACATCTTATTAGACCAATGATATGCTTTCATTATTTTTGTTAATTGAAATTAACTATTCGTAAATAAAATTTTATTACTAACATATTTTTTGTTTTTTTTGTATTGTTTCTGCTTCTCTAAAATATTTCTGACGTTATTAATGCTATAATAAAAGAAAAAGGTATGGTCTTCTAAAGTTAGTGGTGTATCAAACTTTTTCGATAAACCCTCGTTACGAATCCAGATTATTATAATGTGTATACCAAAGTTTTTGTAAATTTTGATAATAATGCCAATTTGTAAGCAGATAATAAAATTTTACTATTAAGGATAGTGTAATGAGTGGAAGTAATAATGCCTTATGGAAGTAAATTGATAGTATTACTAGAAGAATCGTATCATTGTACTTGATTGAAGCGAAATACGACAGGTAAATAGAATGTGTTCATTGTAAGTTTTATATTATTGTGTATTTATGTATATACAGTTTTTGTATGATTGTTAAAATAATTTATATTTAATAAAAAAAAAAATTACTTGAATGTTAAATTTTTGTACAAATTTTTTATAATAATATCCAACTATCAATCATTATTGGTCCTATTCATAACGTCAATAGTACTTCACTTTATCATAGCTAAGGTATAAATGTATTTGGATTTTGTCTAGTAAATTGCATCCGAACAGCTGAATGGAAAAAATAAAACATTTGCAAAAGTAAAGTATAAATGCATCTTAGAGTAGATCAAAGAAAATTTTTGATTTGCTAGAATTTCAAAATGCTGACAAACAATTTTACGATATTTATCATTATTAATAATATATGTTTATAAAATAATAGTGTGCATAATACTAGGTTCTTTTAAAAATACTTTTTATTAAAAAAACGCGATTTCAAAATCAATTAAAAATTTTTTTTGGAGTTACTTTATTTAAAGAATCATTTAAACATATGCCCGAAGAGCCCTTAAATTTATTCAAAAAGTGACCTACCTATTAGACAGGGAAGCAAGAGGTTAGAGTTGAGGTGGTAGTAACAAATTTAAATCAACAGCTTAATTAAAGTTTCAGGTTGTTTATTAAAATCATACTTTTAACAATATCATTTACAAAATAACTTTCTAAATAATCGGTTACAATATGATTTAAATCAATTCGAAAAAAATTTTAACCGAATCGTAAAACAATATATTTGTCCAAACTACTTGCACATATATTTTATAATTCTAATTTTGTAATAATAATAGCAGTAATTATTCTTGTATTCATTGTTTACATTACAATACTCTTACATGCAATATAATATTTTCATGGAAATTTTATAAATAAGAAAAAGTAACAATTTTTAATGTTGTAAGTGAAAAATACGCAGTAACGAAGTAAAAAATATTAAGTTATGTAACAGTACAGCTAAAACACTCGAGAAGTATTAGTGCTGCTGATCGAGAAAACAGTAACGACTCGCAAACCCAATAAGAAACTCTCGTGAAAATCCTTTAAA
>NW_019379526.1:193438-203551 GCF_000648655.2 Copidosoma floridanum | reverse complement strand
GTATAATTATAAATGAGCGCTTACAAAAAGTCAACGCCGAAACGTCTGTATAGTTGAACATACAATCGTCACCCCAATTGTTTTGTATCTATATATCATTTTTCTCTTTGTCTCTTTTATTTCTATGCTAACTCGTTCAGTAATTATGTGTTCGACATTATTCTTGAGTTCGAAATGTATGTATTAAATAGACCTTAGATTATTCTAATATTTCCGAACAGTAGGCACTGACCAATTACTGCATAATATTTACTCGTTATTCCAAGCTCTCTAGCTTACATTGCTTTTGATTGAATACTGTTTCTTCTTTTCTTTACTTTTTTTTTATTTTTTTCTTTTTAACAATTTAATTTCTTGAGTATTATGTGAAATCTTAATAATAGTAATTAAAATAAAAGTTTTTTTTTTTTGCTTTTCAATTTTTTTCTTTTTTTTGTTTTTTTCATTAGTTCAAACTAACAGAAAAAAGAATTCTACCAAATTTACAAAATGATCGGTGATTCGCTCTGACGATAGCAAAAAAACCATATTCTTCATTCTCAGTCTTTTTTTTTAATTATAATAGTATCAAATTTCTTCAACCTTATTTTTTCGAATGGACAAAAGAAAAGTTAGCTACCAAAATTGTCCGTCGCTCGATCATCTAAAAATTTTATCATCAATTGCACGATCACGCCACTTGTTGAAAAAATCGAAAAACCAATACCGATTATCACAAAAACATCGAACACTCATCGCAACGAACAACCCTCCCGGATTCAACAAAATTGCACTTAATCCTAAAAGTAATACCACCAAGTACGTATATTGTGCACAAACGATAAAGAACGCAATTCCACATCCAACAAAACAGCAGACAATCCGCACACACGTAGGTGCAACACCAGTTGAAATGCAGCGTTCAGCGCGAGATGAGCAGCATCGGAGGTGGCGAGCCCGGGGGTGGATACGCCGCGTAGCAGTGACAGCCATCCCGGTGTCTGCGCAACGTGGCGACGACAGTTTGCCGGTGGCGGTCGGAGTCGACTGTGGCAAAGTAGCGGTGATCCGGTAACTCCTGGCGGCAGTAGTCGAGGCAGGCGCGGGCCCGATCGGCTAGGAGCCGGCCGAGCCGGGCCTCGAGGCCCAGGACGAGCCGGAGCGCATTAAGAGGACGAGTTCCCCAGTGTCAGACAGCGCTGTTCGGAAAGCGTGGCGGGGGAAGCGGGGGCGGTGGCCTCTCCGGTTGAGCGGGACGAACGCCGGCTGTGGTAGAAGAGGCTTCGGAGCCAGCTGCAAAGACAACTGCAAGGGGGACAAAGAAAACGAGACCAAATGTGATTTTCGAGGGATGGTGTGGGCCCTGAGCGAGGCTCGTTGCTTTTTTTTTTTTTTTTTTTTCCTTTGTGTACGGTTGTGTGTCTATATCTACAAATTAAAATACCAGGGAGGTCCTTGCGCCGTCGTAACAAGGCGCAGGGCATCCACGGCAATAAAGCTGTGTTATTCCTACAGAATGGCTCACCTTTGGGTTTTTTTTTCTTTTTTTAATCAAGTTGAGCTGAATTATAATTTTCGTTTGACCGTTCTTTTAGGGACCTTTGAGTGTAATATATCTTACCGACCGTGTACTAAATTTTTTTCGATAAAATAATAATTGCAATTTCAAATAAAACTCAAGTAATATGCTTCGTTAGCGTAGGACCTGTATCCATGAGAAAAGTCCGAAGTTTTTAAAAGGTTTGCAAAAATAATTAAAGGACTTAGATTTTCGGTACTTACTTCCAAAATAAAGTGTTTCAATAGCCTTGTGATCATCAGAATTGAATGTGATTTTACAATCAATACAAAATAAATATTTACTGGCGGTAAGATAGTTCACTCTTTAAAGGTCAACAACTGATGTCCCCCTTAAGACCATTTGTTACATTTGCAGAAGATTACACGTTACCAAGTACCTCATTTTTAATAGTTTTAATAGATTACTTAAAAAAATATTTCTACTGTTTTGTATAATGATGGAAACAAGACATACAGCCGATATTCAAATCAATCGAGCTGAACCCTATTGTAGACATTAAAAAATGAAGTCAAAAGAGACTAGCTCTTAGTTTTACATGAAATAAAATTTATTAACCGTAGTTCACTGAAACTAATGAAAATGAAGTAGTTGGTGAGTAAAAAACTTCCGCTGATGTACTGAATGCTCTTAAAGCGGTAATTTAATTAATTTATGTTATTCCAATCAAATGTGTTATTCGTGAAGGAATAGGATTAAGATTTTCGCACTAGTGGTATAGGTTGACATGGCATGCTTATTAAATATTACAATCATATTACAACACTTATCGTATGGCTGTAATGTTACTTATTGTCGCGTTGGATATTGATCTATTTTTTGGAACCTGTCGGTTTTTTTTATATTACATTGTTTAATTTGTTAAAATTAAAAATTTATAAATTTAAGAAAATCCCAATAGGTACATAGCTCATTCATATGTTTTTAAGTAAGCCGAACGAGATTAAGTAGTATAAGTCAAGATTACGTCAGACAATAATACTTGCCGAAAAATGTCAAAAGAAGGAATTTTATTTTGTCTTTAACTATTTGCTCATAGAAACTAAGCAGATTTCTAAATAATAATATTTAATTTATAATTATAGAAGTGGGATAAGGAAAATTAGCCAATAAACAACATGATGGCGTTTTTTCATACAATTAAATATTTGACAACCTGAAATATTTCTATTTTTTTTTCATGGTTCATCTATTATGTAAATTTGAACTTTTCCAAACAATTCACGGAATAAAAATAAAAAATTTTCTTTTTCAAGATAAAAAATAAGATATAACTCAAAAGTCGCTGGAGAGGATTTTAAGCGCTAACTTGGTAATAATCATTATCTACTGAGTCTCACTCATCTACTGCATCTCGAAATTATCTTGTTGAGGAAATTTCCTAGTTTAAAACACAGTGTATTTTATAGAGCTCCCGTGACTCTTTTTGATGTTACTACATTTAGGAGACAATGAAGCATTTACACATTAAATTATTTAATATTTTTTTGAGCGATAATAATAAGTATATAATTGTTGATTACGTAAATAGCAATTAAGTTTTTGATAATCAAACTTTTATATTTTTTTTTTCAGGTTCCAAAAATAAACAGTGCATCGTACAGTTAACATTAAACATGTAATGATTCATTAACTCACAAGTTTTAAAGGTTTCATGCACTTTTCTGTTACAATAAAATAGTTGCTTTTCTAATCGTGGAAAATGCAATATACAAGCAGCTCTTACTTAAAGCATTTTTTTCAATCGGTACCAATTCATGTACGTAATATTAGAAATTTTATTTTTACTCTGATACATCATACAACAGCGCTAGCAAAAAATAATGAATTGAAGTATACTTATGAGCTAAGTATTTCAAGAGCAATAATAATAACAACAACAATAATAATAACAACAACAATAATAACAACAACAATAATAATAATAATAATACTAAACTTGTTGGATATACTTTGGCTGCAACAAAAGGATAATTTTTAATTTTTTAACAGGGGTAGGGAGGTAGGTTAGTTGGGTGGAAAAAAAGGGATGCACACAGCTGACTACAGCATATATGTAAAGTTGCAGCAGTTAAAGTAGCAGCGATGCGTATTAGATGACCGCAGAACGAGCGATAACAACGGCGACGATGACAATGCGACTCACAAGACGACATCCAGCGTTGGTAACAGCAGCGGCGGTCATGCATATATACGTGCGAACGTTAGATAATAGAGACAGGTATGGAAAAGGAGGATGGAATACTTGAGACATGAGGATAGCTGGCGCATGCATTCCTGCAACACGAGACATGTTGGCGAGCGCCGAGAGGATACTTTCGACGTACGCGAGACAGAGAGGGGGAGAGAGACATCCCTAGAACTCTACGTACGTATACCTAAAAAAAAAAGAAGAAGAAGACATTGGTCAGGAGCTACACAATACTGATGCCAGACAACTTGAGGACTGTGCAGTCGTCAAGAATGGTGGTATATTAATTGGTTGTAAATTATTGTAAGCGTAAAACAAATAAAACACCGTAAGCTTTCTTCTTTTCTTTCTTTTTGTTTTTTTCTCTGTGACCTGCTCCTGTTGCGTCTCCTGTCTGACGTTTGCTGATTGTGTGGGTCGTTTCACGAAAAATTTTTCGCTTTAACGGATGGAATGGAACTTCCAAATTTAGTGCTTACAATTTTTTCTAAGTCATTTAGGGTCTAGGAAAGGTGGAAACTGGTTTTTTGATGCATTTAAACTGCATCTCGTATGTGAGTACCCAAATGGGATTGTAGTTTATTCGTTTTAAAATTTTCGATGTAGATACAATGAAAAAAAATTATCTGGTTTTCTTAATTAATTGAAAAGTCTTACGTCAATAGTTTTTCAATACTGAAAAATAAAAAAAATTAGAAAACTAAATGTATAATTAGTTATTTTAGCCTTTTTTTAATTTTTCAATTTAATTTTTAGTTTAAAAACATATACCATAACATAAAAATTATAAAGAGCGTTCTAAATGTCTGAGATGTGTAATGAAAAACTTTTCGTGGAACAACCCAGGAGTGTGAGTCATAAAAATGTGTGCGTGTGTGTGTATATATATGTCTGTATAATAGTGTAAAAATTTTCAAAGATAAATACAAAAGTAGTCAATAGAATAATAGATCTTAATGTATGCAAAAAGCTATTTATGTACTGCGTACCATTAAGCTCATGATGCACATAAATTTTGTTTCGTATAATTGCTGGTGAGTAATGTCTTATATTGCATGAGACGGGTGATCTCGCACGTCTAAGAAATACAAGTTTTTCGTCGTATCTGAATCTCTGACTTACTAATATGCGTATTTGATCATCAAAATGTATGCTTGATTTAATGGAGCAGTGCTAGTTTGGTGAAGAGTCAGTGGAAAAAGTCGAGCGCATGTGTATGTATAAATCTGGTGTCAGAAGTGACCGTTAAATAAACTTATGAAAAAAAGTGTACGGTCGGCGATTATGCTGATTAACTGTGAAGACAAGTATGTACACGCACACCTTAAAATTACACGTGAGAATCGAGAAAACGTGTATTATACAGTAGGAGTTGTGAAAATGTGTTGAATAAAATAAAAAAAGAAGAGTACGTATATTGAAGACGCGCGAGCGTATTACCCTTCGTTAACTTATCTCACGGCCTTCTATTTCCTCTCATGTATCATTTTTGTCCTATTTTAATTCGACTTTTGATTATCTATCCTCTTTTTCGACACGATGTCCTCCTTTTTTTTAATTACTTTTGTCATTTCTTCCTTCTGCTCCTTCTCCTTGGTATTCTGGTTCTTCCAGCTGACATTCCTGTTTTCACGAGTAACCTAGTGCTGTGGCTTCCTAATGTGAGCGTGTGGTTGTTGCATTGTCGTTGTTTAAGGCCGTATACCACTTAGCGAGCCTTTTGTTACGATTATTTCTCTTATGTTCAGTTTCAGTAGTACAGGTACGAGTATGGGCGGACGTAGAACGGCTATCTACGTAACGCGTGAATGAATGTGGTGGCTGCACGTGGATGCTGAGCATATTTTGGTGAAGTTTGTGGAGGAGCAATGGTGGGATTCGAGACGGTGGCATTACGTGTGAGTGGAGTATGCGTGCACGATGTGTCTGTATGGTCACGATGAAAATAGTTGCACTTGGACGAGTCGAAGGAAAATCAGGGGGTGTGGAAATTGTGTAACGAGACAAATGAACGATGGGACGTGGTGAGAAATTTATCTTTTTGTTTGGTTGCGTAGACACTTCTGATCATATCTGATGTGTATCATAATGAAAAAAATAAATAAATAGAAATAACCATTAACAAAATTATATGTATATGATTGTACCTAACTTGAGATCAATTTAATCGATTGTATGATAATTTTTGTTCTGACTTTATAATGTTCACCCCTTAGCTGTGGCTCTGAATAATTGAGACGATTTTATAATATTTTATGAATTAAAACTGAAAACTGTTTTGGAAAATTGTATACTCAAATATTATCAAATAATACCTTATTTTTGTATCACATACAAAAAGTGATTCATGATTTAGAAATTGACTTATTGTTGATTAAAAAATAATGATTATAATGTAGCTATAGTGTGTTGCGTATTATAGAAATTTTTTTGATAGTTGTTTATAACCTAAACTTTAGATGTGAAAAAATTGAAAAAATTTTAATAATTGCCATGTGGATAATGTTGGACCATATCAAATGGAAACATATATAAGAAGCAACAACAAGCTTTGATTTTCATTCATATATTTATCTCACAATCATGAATAATAAAATCAAATAAACATCCTTATGATATTTAACAGAAAGACATTGGTAACTTCAATTATCTACTGCATATTCAGTCATTTAATTCATTACCAATTATAGTCAATGTAAGACTTTTTTTGTTGTATTGAAATAATTTTTTTATTTCTTGTACATCAAGATTACTTTATAAAATCAAAATTTCTTATCTCTGTTAACCACTACAAATGTCAGTAGAACTATATCATAATGTAAAACATTTTGCTCACGTCTAAACTAATCAATATATAACATTAAACATTTCACTGTTCAAATTTTTTCTGTTATAAGTATGGGATATAAAATTTTATTTAAAAACTCTTACATTGACGATAAAAATGATTACTTCACATGTACCTACTTTGGGTTACGTTCATACGTGGAAGGAAAGTCTGCAAATAAAAGGAAAATTATGACATTACAGAGAAACTACGATTTGACAATGGACGTACAGATATAACAATGATTCCATGCGTTATTACAGGACTGATAAAGTAATTTAATCGTCAGATTATTTGTAGTTTTCACGTATTTTAGACTAGTGTCAGATAAGTTGAAAAAATTAAAAAATGAGTTGTTAAAAATAAAGTTGTCGATTGATGTATTTATTTATTTTGGTTAGGACATAACCATGCCAATACCTGATTTATTGAATAATTATAGTACTTTTCAATGCTTTCTAATTAAAATTTTTATAAAATCCTTGTATTTACTTTGAAAGAACCAGTCTATGATCAGTGTGAGTATAAAGTAGAGCAAAAAATGAAGGAACAGTTTTTAAGTACATTAATTTTTTTACTTAACTCTATAAGTTCTTCAGTGACATTTCGTGAAAACACAATGGAAGAAAAATAAGTAAAGAAATAATTTTAAATAGTTGATTTTTTAAATAATTTTTAAGTAAAGTTGTAAAAATTGTTAATATAAGTAACGATGTACTAGTACAATACATTTTTAATACATTTTTATATGTATAATAAAGGCCACATAAATTTTTATTATATAACTGTCACTATTGTGAAAGGACATTAACACACTTGTTTGAAAATTTTAAATAAAAACATCAATCGTGATTTGTATGATGGTTGCTCTTAAATGTATCAAAACAAATGAAATATTGTTGAAATAATGCTGTGATGAAATCAAAAGTGATAGTGGAACTTATGAACGAAAAATGATGTCAGTTTACTTAATAATATTTTGGGAAACTTGTTTAGCAAGAAAGTCATTGTCAGATATGAAGTGGTTACGATACGACACGACAAGATGCGATATGTAGTCTTATTGGATCTGGAAGATTACGATATTTAGTGTGCCTTACATGTGTCTGGGCGTGGCTTCTCTTCGGCCACCATCAAAGCTGCACTCTCGGCTGGTGGTATGTGTCCCTCTAACGCATTCGTATAGTTTAGCACGCTCCTGGAAAATACCACGCCAAGCTATTTTTGTCTTCCTTTTTCCCAAATTGACACTCATTTTACTTCTTTTTAGTTATGATAGATTTTTGTGAATACAGTTACATTTACAAACAGTTTTAAAATTAATTTTTACAAAACGGTATTTGTTTTAGTATATATAGGGTGGTCTATTAAATTATTTACAATTCATTCAATACTGTGTGCCTCGTATAGGGCTTATTAGAGAATTTTCTATCCATGCAACAATAGTTAAAGCAATAATACAAGATGTTTCGGTAGTTTTGAATTTTTTTGATTGAAATTTCAATTAAAAAATTCAATATTTTATCTAGTCAGTGAAATCTAATGCAAAAAAATCGGCCTTAAAACTTTTTTTTATTCAACCAAAGTGGAGTAACAATATTATTTTTGTGCAATCTTAAAATACAACATTCAACAAATGACTGGTATGATTATAATCATAATGGTATGATCGTGAAAAAATTACATTACGGCAGGAATTACGATCTATAAATTACTTCTTTTCATTTCGACTCATCCTAAATTACTTTACAAAAATTGATCTTTCGATATTATAATTCACGATTTTTCGATATGTTAAGAACTAATTATTGTATACAATCGTAGATTTCAATTGGCTAGATTTGAAAGAAAATATTTAAAAGAGAAAAAAAATTTACCAGTATTTATTATTTTCTCTCCAGAATCAATTGATGAAGTCATACTGACGATTAATTCAGACAGTGTTAAAATTTATTAACCCTTGTAATGAAGAAATTATTATAATTCAGTTTTTGTTTTTCAAGATTAATTACGTAATATAGTACCTTGTCTTCCAATACTGTTAGTTTTCACAGAAATTTTGGCAACTAGAGAACACAAGAAAATTTATCTACTCCACAGCCAGCTTATTGACCATTCTTAATGATATATATACATGCTTTTAGTTTTTCGCACAAAATGTTACGGTTACAATAATCTAACGTTAATTTTTGTTAGTATTTAATAAATAAATGTGAATGGTCGTTTTGAAAATTTAGGCTTTAGATTGCAGTAGTACTGTAAATATTATTGTAATATATGGTTAAAAATAATTTCGAAGGAATGATATTACAATTTTTATAACATTAATTTATTTTTATTAAATGAGAATATATACATAATTAACAGACGTAATTTTCTAAGGAAAGTACTTCAGGTTCAAATAAGAAGGATTGTGTACTGTTTCAGTTGACATACTCTGCAGAAAGTATTTTTGCCTGATTTCCTCCGTCTCTCCCTCCCAAAAAAATTTTTTAGTTTCTTACAGTCTCTAAAAAAGTTAGAAAAACTCGTTTATTAACCTAAAATTTTTTTTTGGGCTTACTTTTTTTTAATCAAATTTTTATCAAACATACGAATAAAACTTTTAATTGAAAAAATTATGTTACAAATATTTGAAAATTAGAGATTTTTTACATCGTGTTGTTCAATTATACGTCAAAAATACATGTACACGCGTTTCAAGTCCAAATTTTAAATATACAAAGTTAGAAAAAAATAATGTAGTGCGAAATTCTCGAGCTGCTACAGCACTTATTTTTTGTGACTTTAATAGGAATTTGCGCAAATGTCTACAATAAACGTGCTTTGTAATAAGCGAATCAGAAAAAAGATCCTGCTTTAGGCCGAAAAATGCATGATGCTACGTAAGCCAACAATAAAAGTTATATAGTGTTTAAGTACAAGGACGTACTTGGTATTTTACCGAAAGCAGTTTTTTAAACCTGAAATACTTTATTGTAAGGTCAAGAAATTAAAAAATAGATGACATCTTGACATCAACATACAAAATATATGACATTAAAAAGTTTTTCGAAAAAACTTAGTATGTTCGCAATTACAGAGAGATCATCACGTTATTTGACTTTGTTACAACTAATTTTAGTAGTTTCTTAAATACAAAATCAGTTCATATTAACTTTTTGTCATTTAATAAAATTTGGTACATTTCACAGTTTCATGACTTTTCAAATTTCTTATGTTATACGTCACTCGAATTTTTTTTGTCACTCATTATTAATTGTAGAAGAAACTAACAGTTTTCAAATACGATTTACATAAAACTTTTCATACCAACATGACGAATACAAACTACACGAGTAGGAATTTTCAGTTAAACAAAGGAAAGTTTTTAATTCAAAAAGAATAATTACTTAAAATTTTTTTCATGTCTCTGTTAAGAATCTCGCAACTCTTCAAGTTGAAAAATTGAAGTTAGATTTTTATAGTAAGAACAACATAGAATCTAATAAAATTATAAAAAACTTTAAGTATAAAGTTCTTTGATAATTGTATACT
>NW_019379526.1:126462-184753 GCF_000648655.2 Copidosoma floridanum | reverse complement strand
GGGGGGGTCGTCGCATGGTTTACTCACCTTTATGAGGAAGGAAATTGTGATGAATATAGAAAAGATAAACATGCCGCCGAGGCCGTAAAGTCATCAACACCATAATTTTATTCACATAAAAGAAAAAATTAATTATTAAAAATGTAATAAGTATTGCTCGGTGAAATGGTTCAATTTTCAGCTCATACAATCTCCCCGAAAGTCAAAAGAGAGAAACAGTAAAAAATATTGTGTCACAGTCATAAAGTCCATTATTTTCACCCTAGTTTGCTGTTGCTCATGAAATACGCACATCACATTACCCCTGCATCGTTCAAACTTAAATTAGCTTGTACCAGATTCATCCAAATGTTATCCAAGAGAATCGTTGTTTCAAAAATTCAAAGAGGACACACACACGTGGGATACATCGCTTCGCTACTGTTGCTAAAGCATCTCGAGTGTATCATTAAAATTGCATGGTAACTGCGAAACTTGAACACGCAACATGGAGGGGATCACGTAAATATTTCCTCCAAACCAAATTTCGAGATACTTTTTACTGGAGCATTGGTTTGGGAGTATAAATTTGTTAAAAAATCACACGTGTTGTGGGACGAAAAGAAAAAAATATTTTTTTTTAATGCCCCGTATTAATCTATGTATCACGTGAAAAAAGCTTACCTTCATGGTCGGGAAGATGATGCCAACGAAAAAGTTGGCCGTCCAATTGACGAGAACGGCGATGGACATGGCAGCCGGTCTTGGGCCCTGGGAGAACAGCTCGGCCGTGATCATCCAGGGTATCGAGCCCGGGCCCACGGCAAAGAACACGACGAAGCCGAGGATCGAGACGACCGCCAGGTATGACATCCAATCCGTCATTTCCTGTACGTAACCGAAAAACTCCTATCAGGCGAGTAGAATCGAGTTCTCCTTTCGTGAACCCAGTCGAAGGAGACTCGCGAGGTATTTGGCAATAAAAGGACTGGCATGTAAGTATTGCAAGAAAATACTTTTACGTCAACGATAAATCATAAATAAAGTGACATGCGATGCATTGCTCAATCCTGTAGGAAATCATGCTCGATACCTCTCTTTATTTTTTTTTACAAATATTCGAGTGATTTTTCGACAAGCACGTGGTTCTTTTTTTCTTCATCACTATGTAAGTTTTAATAGATTTTTTCATGGATACGCGTACACGAATCCGTTTCCTCCATACCGAAGTCACCCGAATGATAAGAATATCAAAAATCGTCTCAACCAATGAGCTCGAATTAGAGATTTTTAGGTGTACAATGACATATACATATACCAATGTGTCGATGTAACAATAAACCAAGAGCCACCAATGGCATATAGATAAAGTGTTGAACGATAGAGCGTGGTTAGTAATTTATTGTTAAATTCAATTGCAATTATAAAGTAACTGAAGTTTCTGTTCGTGTTTTTAATTCGACAACTATCAATGGCTTAACGTAAACATTGTAAGGTACTATATTGATACGAGATGACGCATTGTGTTAGACACTTGACAGTTCAATTACTAATCGCAACTTCTCTCCCATCACCATCCGCTCGTTATTAGTTTGTTAGTCCCAAAGCCCCGAGTCATTGAGGTAGATGATTGCACATACGGATGTTTTGTTTTTCTTTACTATGAAAAAATGTAACTGGATACAATGTAATCACACAGGATTGATGCACAAAACGTAATACTAATAGCTTCAAAATTTTTTCGTGAAAGTTAGCCTTTGAAAAATGAAAGATGCCAAGTGGATAACGTGTGTTATACATTGTACGCAAACAGGTTTGAGTGAGCTGAAAATTAAAATGTTGGTAAAAGTGCAAGAAAAGCGGTAGATTGCGATCTCCTCCATACTGTTCACGAAAGAGGCTGGCGATGAAGGGGCGGGGAGCAGGGAAGGAAGAGGGAAAACCAAATCATGAGGTACATATGAGGATGGGTTGAAACGAGAAATTTTCAAGATCACGGTTAGTGGTTTCTTTCCCCCTCTGACTTGCGATACTTGAAATTTTGGAAAACTGCATTGATTCTTTTTCCGAACTCCATCGAATATAGTTCTTTTTGCATTGTCTGACTATCGGTTTCAACAAAATTTCAATATTACATCTGTCGTGTTTAATGAAGGATAAGTGAAAGCCCTTGACTTAGATTTTTCTTCGCAAACTTAAATAAAAAAAACAAATATCTCGGTTTGGAAAAATACTTTACACGAGGTAGAAAATAATGGATTGTCGGGATTTATTGTTTCAATAAATAAAGCTAATGCTATTTCCAAAAGGGTCTAAATGTGATCTTGAATATTTTTGAACTAAAATTCAACAAATGTTGTATTAAGGTTGGCATGCGGGCGACGGAGGGGAATCCTTAAACGCTACATGAATGATAAGGATCAACCAAAAATGAATATCGTATGTGATTGTAAAACTATGTAAAAAGTAATGACACAGTTGTTGTTGAGCGTGAATTACCACCACCACCATTTATGTTATCTGATACGATAAGATTAAGCTTTTACGTTGTGCTCTTAGCCCCGACTCTTTGTTACCAAACCACCACCATAAGCAATTTATACCGATAACTATACGTTATCTGTGTACGCATGTTCGTTGGGTGCATAAAGTCGAAGGGGATCCTCAAGGGAGTGACATGATACCGTGAACCGTGATTTTTATCTGATTTTTGATCTGTGGTATGAAAAATTCCTTGTTTTGAAGGTCTCTTCAATTAAAAATAAGCACAGTATTTGCAAGACATGAACGAACTAAGGTCATTGCTCATAGCACCCAACGAACATGCCTCTAGAAACAGACGATAGTTCAATTGATTAGTTAAAATTCTCATGGTCGCGTCGAAAACTCATTATCTTTGAAATACCACAACTACCGAATTTCATCACGTACACAGTTGGAAGAGTAGAATCAATTGCTACCACATGACGCGTACACGGACAAAATACGGAAGGTGTCAAAACTCCATCGCGTCGTACGTTTAAATCCACACCAAAGTGATGGACGAGAGATACGCGAAAAGCTGCGAGATCACAGAGGGAGGGAGGAGGGGGTTCAAACTCGAGCTCACCCCCTTCGTTAGTGCTCGCGGCGAAAAAAATATACGAAAAGTGGGTCACCGTGTCCTATACTGCAAGATCTCAATGTATGTTTGACGCGCGAGCGGAGGAATAACCCCGATCGCGTAGAGACAGAGATATTGGGGTGGGGGGGGGGGGGTCGTCGCATGGTTTACTCACCTTTATGAGGAAGGAAATTGTGATGAATATAGAAAAGATAAACATGCCGCCGAGGCCGTATAGATGTAGGGTTCGTCGGCCGGTGCGGTCCATCAGGGGTATCGAGATGAGGGTCATGCCGACCATGATGACGCCGATACCGATTGTGGCGAACTTTGCGTTTTCCGGTGTCAGGCCTGACGACTCGAACAAACTCGTCGAGTAGTAGAACACCTGGAACGGAAAATATATGCAGAACGTATAGTATTGCTGATGATCTTGCAACTGTTTGAGTTTCGTTTGTTCATTATTAAAAAATGTAAAATAAAATAGTATCACAACTTTTGACAGAAATTATGGCACATTATATTAATTAATTTACAAAACTGGGCATCGAAACCTTTTTTCTAGTATTCCAATCACTTTTTGTTTCTTTTTTAAAAATAGATTAGTGATTTCGTACATGTTTTGGATCTCTTAATTCAAATTTTCCAACAAAATTAAAAGAACCTTTTTCCTTACGATCTAAAAACTACCACGAAAAGTATGATAGATATTAAAAACGCCAGACTCACGGCATTGATGCCGGACAGTTGTTGCGATAGCTGCATGACGACGCCGATAAGCAGGGGCCGCTTGAGGGTCGGGCTACAGATGAGCTCGGACATCGAGATGGTCGACTCGGACTGCTGGGCCCTTTCCTCGGCCCTCATCTCCTCGATGTCCTCCTCAACCTGGTTGCTCGCCCTCAGTTTGCGCAGCGCCTTGCGCGCCTCCTCCTCCCACTGCTTGGTGATCAGCAGGTATCTGAAAATGCGACGGTATAGCTAATGTAGACGCCACTTTGTATGGGTGCTACTGAAGACCCCCTCCTCACTGTAAACTATCTCCATAGACCTTGCATTACGCATGAACTGATGATATTCAACTTTTTTTCCGGACAACGTGATTTTTCCCAAGATATTTACCCCTCCTAGGAACGATCATTTTATCCGATTTAAGAGCCGATTTTTTTTTAGAGTTGACATTCCTTTTTTACTTCGTGAATTTTTTCACTGATTTGCAGCATTAGTAATGTATATTGCAAGAATTACGTAGCTGTTGGAAAGTTTTATAACGATATTTCTATCTGCTTTGATTTTGATCTGTTCTACAGGCTTTGGTTGGCATTAACCTGCTCGTGAATTATTCGTCGATTTCGAGGGCTAAGGACAAGTGTACATGAAACGGGTGAAAGTTCACCAGTGAATAATAAAAATGTTTCATTTCATTTTCAATTAATATATATCTCGTTGTCGAACAATCGGAAAAACTCGACGCGTGTAATTAATTTTTCACGCGCGAGTGTGCGGATTAATTTTCTCTGTGCGTACAGTACTAATTGATCGATGATAAAAACCATGTTGAATTTTAATTAGAAGTTGATTGAACGAGTTTAGTCTTTAACTTTGCGGAATGAGGTTTCAACGCGATAATTGGAGCTTTGATTGGTTTTGATCGAATGTAATTATAAAAATCGGGCACTTTTTAAAATTTTAATTAAAAAAAAATTTGCTCTTTCGTGATTCCCAAAGAAATGGACTTTTTTTAAATTGTCATTGAAATATTGGCTTAAAACTTTAACAGAGAGTAAATAATGTAGCTGCTAAAGACTCTTTTTTTTTTTTTACCACATTTTTCAATTAAAATTTTCTAAGCTCTCAAATGTGAAAGTAGTCTGAAATGTATTAAGCATAAACTGAAAAAAAAAAAAACGTTTTAAAAACAATAAAAAGTTTATTATTACTAGACTAGGGTGCCCTTTATGGATATTTTTTTCTCCCATACTTTGTAATTCTCCCACCACAGGTAAAGTGCGAGTACTATCTTAAGGTACGTCTGACTATTCGCGTTTCTCACTACTGATTCTTCGCCTAACCATGTTTGGTATCCCCGACAACACGATATCGGCAAAGAAAGAATAAAATTATTTTGGTTGAGGAAAAAGAGGGTGGTAAACAACGACACCCGAAACAAAAAAAAAAACAAAAAAACACTTACCTGGGTGACTCAGGACAGAAGGGCAGCAGCAGGAGTTGCAGCACGGCGGGGACGATGGCAACACCGAGCAAGACGGGCCAGCTCTCGTTGTTGCCGAACAACTTCTGGGTACCGAGGATCTGAGACATAAGCAGGCCGATCGTGACAGCCAGTTGGTTGACGGTGCCGAGGCCACCACGCAGGTTCAGAGGCGCTATCTCCGATATGTACATGGGCACGAGGGAGGTGTTGAGGCCGCAGTTGACGCCGATCAGGAAGCGCCCGACGAACAGGATCTCGTACGCTCGCATTATCTTTGTGCAGCCCATCAGACAGGCTCCGCAAATGCCAACCACGTTGTTCAGCAACAGGCCCCCTTTTCTGTGGATCGGGTATCAGAAAAAGTGTACTTTTTTGAGCATTTCTTTTGTCTTTTTTTTTTTTTTTTATTTGTGGAAGGTGTAACTATGGCAAAGGACACGAAAAATACAGCGCAATCACGTCATTTTATCTACGATTCATTGGTTTTGCGTAACGCTCGGTGATACCAGAGTGTTGGTTTACTAAAGAAGATAAAAATCTTATTCCATGTATACACCTCGTGGCCGTCCATTTACCCAGCATTTACTTCCCCAAGCGAACATCAACCTCAAAAGACAAACATTCTTTGCTGAACAGCAGCTACCAGGAGGGCTATCGATGCGTTGTCAGCGAAAAGACTCACGCGATGGCGGAACCCCTGGCTGATTAGGTGAAACACTACGATCGAGTATACCCGCAACTCCGAAAGTCGATACAGCGCCCGCCTTGTTACAAGAGGTCAGTATCGGATCTACTGCTTGCCTGGAAGACGCTAGACATGGCACATCTTACAGCGCGATAACTACCTCCGCTTTCTTGTCGGCGGAGTTATCAGCCGTGTCGGTTGTTGCATTATTTACGTTTGGTTTACATTTTATCGATCTATCGATGTGTCTGCGTGTGCACGCGGGCCTTGAGATATTCTCGATGAATTTTTACTAACGATACGAGAAATGACAGTAATCTTGTTTCGTGCACGGAATGGAAAAAAAAAACTTGTTTTTCAGAGTGTATCCGATTGATAAATGTTACGACCGTCCAGGAGAAACTAAATGTCAACAATTAATTATTATTTTCTCTTAGAAGGTACATGCTATCAGTTCACTCAATCACACGAATGTCACTTCATCTCCACAATTTGTTTTGGTTAACTAGTAAAGTAGTTTTTCTATTTAAACTTACTCCCAATAGACATTTGGACGAGACTTTATGGAAAAAAGTTCGTTAGGTTGAATAGTAGTAGGCAAACCAATGAAATATGTATACGATGAGTATCTCTTCATTCGATGACTGACCAAACCTTGGTTCTTACTACTTAAGATCCAGTTCGCCATGGTGAATAATACAAATAAATAACAAAAGCAATTCTAATTGGCAGATGAGAATTCTAATTTAATATTCTGATTATAAAGTATTAATTCAACATACTTTTTTGTATAAAAAATCGCATACTGCGTAAAAGTAGTCTGGGTGAAGATGTATCCGACTGAACCTCGACTTATTATTGTCTACTATTCTTCCAATATCCATACTTGTTTATTTTCTAAATCGTTAATTTACTGAATTCAATATGTTGCTATGGTTTAATTTCGTCAAAGAATTGTGCTATTTGGTTAAATTCTTTTTAAATAAATAAAAAATAAGAAAGTACAATACTTGTGAGAATGACAACTTTTATCGAAACTTCTCAGATTATTCATATCGAAATATGTGACAAGTATCTCTACATTCGATGTCTGACCAATCCTTGGTTCTTACTACTTAAAATCCAGTTCGTCATGGTGAATAATACAATTAAATAATAATACAATAATTCTGTTTGGCAGATGATAATTCTTAATTAATAATCTGATTATAAAGTATTAATTCAATAACTTTTTTTTTTTTACATAAAGAATCGTATACTGCATCAAAGTAGTCTGGGTGAAGGTGTATCCGACTAAACCTTGATTTATTATTGTCTATCTATTCTCCCAATATCTTATATCACTTATGTCAAAGGATTTTGCTAATTGGTTAAATTTTTTTTTTTTTTTTTTAATAAATAGAAAGAAAAAAGTGTAATGCTTGTGAGAGTGAAAACTTTCATCGACACTTCTCAGGTTACCCGTACCGAAAAAAAGCAGGACACATCCACACGGGTCGAGAACAAATGGCGCAGTCACCGAAAACCGAAGAAAAAGAGATAAAACGTGTCTCACTGACCTGCCAAATCTGTTGCCGATGTATCCACCGCTGAAGCCGCCCAACATACCGCCAATAGCGAATATGCTGACGGCCACCGAGTAAAGCGTTTCCACCCAGCTCTCGGAGATGTCCTCGCCGTATCGATCCTTGTACACATCTTTTATGAAGTCTTGGATGTTCTGTTACGAGAAAAAAAAAGTTGCGCAACTTTAACAAGAAGAAAAGGGAAAAAAAAGTACAAGGACACGCGACGGGTGGGTGGTCGACTCGGTTTAATCTAATTGAGGGAGATAGTCACCGCTTATGCCACGACCTAGTTCGAAGACTCCACGGCCGTGGCGAGTATAGGTGTACGTGTACGAACTTAGCAGTTCGCAGGGCTTTTTTGTATGCTACACGAGACCACTGACTCGAAAACTCAGAAGATCGCGAGCATGTAATTAGCCAGCGTTTACTGATGGAATATAAATTACTTTGCGTCTCTTGTCTCGTTTGTACGCGTTTATGTGAAGCCATCGGATTTTGACAAAAAAAAAAAAAATTGTAAATTAAAAATGCCCGGTAATAATGAATTGTGCGATCATTAGTTGGAGTGAGCATGAGCATAGATACTTGAGGGAGAGCAAAACTAAACATCGATTGTACACGATATTTATGCTTAGTAAATACTAAAATAATATTGATTCGAGATTTTTTTACTCACAGTTTGTGGCGCGTTGATGACTCCTGTGTTGTATCCAAATTGTAGCATACCCAGCACTGCCGACAGTATTGTGTACGACAGGGAGAACGTCAACCCCTGCAATGGAATCCAAAAATGCTTTTGTCAGTTTAAAAATTTCAATAAGAGTACACAGAAGGAATAAAAATTGCTTTAAAATATCATGAAAATTAATAATATTAGGGCATGGGTGTAAGGATAGTGAACATCAATTCAAGCAGAAAGCATTTATTTGACGATATGTATAAACAAATTATAAAAACAAAATCACTCTGTAACAATATATTTGTACAACACATAGGTAACAAGCAATACTCGTGTGATTAAAATAAGTGTAAAAATATATACAACAATTTTTAAGCTTAACACTGGAAATAATTACTAAACAAAATCTTTGTGAAACAAGCATTTTTTTTATAAAACTTGTGATTATTTTAGTTTGAGTTTTAATATGTACAAAAATAATAGATAAAAATTAACGAAGCTACCATCACTACGTTCGATCAATCAAGCCTACAAAAAACAGACATAAACTTAGTGCTAAAAAATAAATAAAGATTAATAAAATAAAAATCATTTCATCACAGCTAATTATAAAACTTAATAGTAACAGCTGTAAAGTAAATAAAAGTACAGTAATGGTAATTCTCATTAGTGAAATGAACGTGGAGAATGAAAGGAAGAAAAAAAAGTGAATCAACTGAAAGGTTCATGCTTACACAAGACACGCGTGCAGTAAACCTGAAACATCGAAAAAGTGAAGGATCGGTTAAAAAGGTTGCAAAAGTCAAGTCGTCTACAGCCAAGAGTATACACTTGGAGGTCAAAGAGGGAAGGATCGTTTGTTGTCGCGAAAACATGGTGGTGGCAAACAGCAATCGATTATGCAAACGTCGTCACCTGTTCCAAAAGCCTGAGTTTCCTGCGGTGCGAATGCTCCTCCAGTCTGTCCACATACTCCCGCAGCTCCTCTATCTCCTCCTTGACTTGCTGTACCGTATCCAACTCGTGCTGTATTGACCGAATTAATTATGTGAGTCAATGTTTGCTTCCCTACAATGGGCGCCACTCGGTTTTGCAAAGTTGGGTGGGAAGAGTTTGCGATCAATCGAATAACTGTACCACTAGTCCCTAATTACGTTGGATTCCGTTGTTTTTCTTCGAAAATCAAACACGTAGGGTGAGTTATTTTTTGGGGAATTCGATTGAGTTTGTTTCCATCTTACTGAACCATATGACCACACGAAACAAAAAAAGAACAATTGTTACCACTACAATATTATACGGTAATGTTGGGGTAATTTACAAACATAGAAATGTTCACATTAAATTTAACGTGACAATTATCCAGAAAAATATAAAAATTATGGTGAACTAGTGTAAAAGTGATAGTTACTACAACATTACCAATAATTAGCACTTTTTTTAACTATAAACAACTGAGTGCGTTGATGTAATTGATTTCCAATTGGAACGAATAGTACGTAAAATTGAACCGCGAATATATATTGGTTGGCTGAAATAACCCATGTTCCCGAATATTTCCGACAATCGATCGAAAAAGTAATTTCAACCGAGAGAATCGCATTTAAATAAGCCTTGGGTATTTGATAATGCTCGTTTCGAATAAAACCATCGTTAATTCACCTCATCACCTTAATTTCCGCGCGCATCCCCAGCCACATTCAATATTCCATTAGTGAAACGCGCCGAGAGGATACGCGCAGAGCTGCAGCGGAGGGCGCGTGAAAATCGTAAAAATATGGCCCCAGTGTTTTTTCCGGTCACCCAGACCAATTAAATTAGTTTTTTTAGGGGGAGGAGAGCACACGTGCACTTTTACATATGGCTTCGTCGATTTTCAATTTCGTTCTCCCATTTTATGCCCACCCCTGTCAAAACATCATTGTCAGCCCCGTTGAACATTTAAAAAAAAAGAAGTTTTTAACGTTCCACCCAAAGTGGATTCTGCAAGATATTATTCCAGGATCGATCAATACAGCTTCTTTTATTCATTTGAACATTGTGACAATCCGCCGAACGCCACATTATCAAAGTACCCTCATTTGCCATAAAAAAAAAAGAAATTACAGAAACTGTTGGTTTTTTTTTGTTCTTTCGATCAGTTAGCCAATAAACAATGGGAAGCAACCACGTATCATCGTAACGAGGAAAAAAAAATATATTATCAACACCATCCACGCGGTGCACGACGACGACTCACCTTGATGGCCACCATGTCGCGCTTGACCTCGCTGACCTCGGTCTGGCAGGACTCGACGCTCTTGGTGAGCTCCTGGAGTTGGGTGCGTATCTCGCAGAGCGCGACCGTCGTCTCGAGCTGTCGGTCGCCGCGCTGAAGCTCGTCCAGCTTCGACGACAGGTTCATGCTCATGACGCTCACCTGCTTCTGCAGACTGTGGTCCAGGTCGCGGTACGAGCCATCGGCGTCGAGGTGGTTGTTGTCGTCGTTGAAGTCATCGTCAGCGGCAGTTAGGGCGTGGTTGTAGTGGTTGTAGCGATTTTGGAGGATTTGTTGTTGTTGGTGGTGGTGGTGGTTGTAGCGTTGTTCGGCCGTCGGGGTCGTGGTGCGATGGTCGTTGTCGCGGTTGTCGTAATTTTGTTGGTGGTGGAGGTGATGGTGGTGGTTGTCCGAGGCCGCCGTTGGCGTCGCCAGTGTCGTGGCCGGTGATGCCGTGGTGGCGTGCAGGTCGAGGGTCGGGGAGGCGCAGTGGTACGTGGGCCCGAGAAAAAAGGGCGATCCGAGCGCGCGCGCGCGCCCCAGCGTTAATAAGCGCCCATCCTCCAACTCTCTCTTGCCGATCAAGTGCGTTTACTTTACTCAGTTATGCTCTTTTTTTTTTTCTTTGCTTCGTTTCTCTCGTATCGAGCATTTTTTTTTTTTTCACATTGCTCAAGTTGTTCATTTATCGTTTATTACATTTGTCATTTTTTGGCACCGATTCCATGTACTCTTAGGTGGCATTGCACAGCTACTCCGAATAACTTTTTTCTTTTGAAACTAATGCAGCTTTTACATTCATTAAAAAAAAAAAACTAAAAAAAAAAACCAGTTTTGGTCCAATATTAGTTTTATAATTTCAAAGTTACGAACCGATCGATTTGTCAAAAAAGAATTTGAATTGGTTGCTGTTTTTGCATTGCACTTACTCCACCGAGTACATAAATTCACGGTCGACAAATTCTTTCTCTGTCTGAGCAAGTCCATCTAAAGAAATGTTTGTTCGGTGATACGGAAATCATTAAATTTTTCTTTGGTTTGTCATTCATTACTTACTGCAACTCACGCGAAAAACAACGACCCGAAACGGTGTTACCGATATGAACGTTCATTGAAGTGTTCATTTATCTCGTTATGTGCTAATAATGAGGCTATACACCTCTGATTTTCAAAACAATGCTCTTTTTGCTTTCATCGAGTGTTTTAGTTGTTTATTTATTAAGGTTTAACGTTCATGCTGAATAACCAAATAAATAAGGTTAAATAAAAATTTTGGCGAAATGGATAAATTACACTAAGTAATAATTGAAAAGTAAACCTGTTGCAGAAATAATTACCAAACTTGAAATTTCTGTGAGTGAGTTCATTTGAAATTTACGGCATTCAGTTACAGTGTTGGTAATAGTGATAGTAAAATATAGTAGATATGAAAAATAAGAAATTTCAAGTCGCAAGCTAAATCAGCGATAAATCTAAATATAATGATAGAAACTTGTTGAGAAAATTCATTTTTTTTTCTGAATTAATACCAAACATTTGAAGAATCATCGATGTATAGCCTTGAAAAAGAGTTTTGCATTTTTACTTTTCTCGGCATTCTAGCATGTTTAAATCATTAATTTTATTATTATTTCTATGATGAGACGTCACAAATTAATACATTTAAAACACTATATTGAGAAGACAACACAGACAAAATACAATGCCACTAAAAGCATGTCTATAGTAGGTGTGTGTATATATAAGTGATTACAAAATGAAACATAATGATTTATACGTAAATATATATATATGTATATTTATATAAGTCTACTAGTGATTTCGCAGCTGTGCACATTAGGACAGAGTCACTCATTACAGTGGCGTATAGGTATATAATATTTTACATCTAAACTTTTTTAAGTGAGTACTTTGGACCTCGATGAAGCGTCGAAAAAGTTTTTTTGCGATCAATTTATCAAGTTTCACATCGAACCCAATATATTTTAACCAAATAAACAATTAAAATTTTTTTTTTTCAATTTTCGATAAACTACCGTATGAAAATAAATATATCTTAAACATAACAATGTTATGTTATTCCAGACTTTCACACAGTATGATAAAGTTTGTAGTAAAATAGAAGCTGTATTAGAAATAGATGACATATACTTTGATTAACTAGCAATTATGTATTAAATAGTATAAAATGGTCAAATTGTTTGGACATGGGCACTTTTTGATGAAAAAACTACTTTCGACATTTCACTGAAATCCAGAAATTGATTCAAGTTTTGCTTGTTAGTTGCATATTTTAAAAATACTATTCAAGACTCGTGAAAGGTAGTCAATAATTATTTGAAGGTTGGTATAATAAACTCTCATTGAAAAAAAAAAAATTATTTTATCGGAAGTTTGTGAATGGGGGGTAATAGATATAGTTTGTACGTATCTAAAATGGCAAGATGCAGTAATGAAGGAGATTATCAGACTAAAATAAACTAAAAGGTAAATGATTGCTCTTCGTTGAAAGAAGAATTTTGATGTACAAAAGTATTTATAATACAACAGGTGTAAATAACGATACCAGAAGAATAATTATTTGTAATAATGATTACACAAATAAAAGGAGTGTATTTATTAATGCCATGATATAAAAAATATACGCGGCCGATGTGCACAGCAAAAAAAGAATTTGTGATAAAATATACTCGCGATGAAGATGTGAAAAGTATGAGAGATAGATTAATTATCTTTTTTCTTTTCTGATTCTTCGTGTACGATTTGCATGAGACAGTGATCGCGCATATAGTCGGTGAAATGCAGCAAAAATGAATGAGCGTACATGATTTCGAGAGGCCAGTTCTGAAAGAGAAAGACTTTGATGCCTTTTGGTCGCAGTTTATACCGATTTTCCATCTCTTGCTCTGACGTGCATGAATTGAAAAATTATAGAAAATTTTATAACAATACAAAGTTTGAGTTATGAAACATTAAAGTCGTCCATAAGTCTACAAACATGGAACGTGTTTATTAGGAATCGGTATAAACTCAACCAGCAATGAGTCACGACAAAAAGGTAATGGTAAGAATTAAAAAAAAAAAAAAATCACGTAGAAAACAATACGTATCTAAATAGCAACGAAACGAAATTACGAAGACGACGTCAGGTCTATACTCGATCATGAGAACTATTAACAAATTGTAAATTTATAATAACAAACTTATCTTAATTGTGTTTGAATCAAATTGAATAAGCGTATGAATATGTAATAGTTTAGTGGTTATTCCAAAAAATTGTTAATAAATAATACATTTGTAGAAATAATTTTTTTTATCATGTCAAAATTTAGGGTGTAGTAGTTTAACAAGGTAAATTGACAGATATTCACCACCAAAGCGAATAAATTCCGAAAAAAATTTGGCGGAATTGTGAAAATTTAAAAATGCACTTTAAAAAATCGTAAAAACTCACCAAATTAGTTTGTTAGTAAAAAATTGTGTATTTGCGATACAAAAAAACCTTTTTTTGGAGACGTTTGCATAAGAAGTAAAAAGTTTTCGAGAATACAGACGTCGTCGCCTCGTGTAAGCATCGACGGAACTAGGTGAAAAAAAAAAAAAAAAAAAAATTACAGGATAAAAAATAAAAGAAAAATCACGATCAAAGAAGAAAATCGAGAGGACGAAATTGGCAATAAAAAAGAAAGTGAAAGAGAAACAAGGAAAAAGTTGAAAACTAAAACAAAACAAAAGAAAATTCGTACAAAAAGCAACGAGATAGATAGAGAGAGAGAGCGATGATGTAGGTATGTACCTGGGAGGTAGGGAGACCATGGCTGTGTTCCGAAACTACAAGTAGTAGAGAGAAGAGGCCCGCCCGGGGGCAATCCGGCAATCCCGCACTTTGGCTCTCTAGCCGTCTCTCATTCCCCTCCTTCTCTTCCTTCGCCTCCTTCGCCTCTCTTGGCTCTGTCGGGGGCCCCGACGATGCGAAATTTCGCCTCGGCCCAACTAGCGAGGATTCACAACACTCGCAACGACACAGACAGAGAGAGAGCCAGAGGTTGATCAACTCGTGGAGGAATTAACAACAAAAAACAACAACTCGATCGATAACGGGTGATTCTTTACAGTTCCCCTTTTTCTCTCTCTCTTTCTGGTTTCTCAGTTCATTTTTTTTTTTTTCTTTTCACCACTCTTGGCGATAGCACAAGTGTCCCACACCGAAAATGTTTGTGCCCTTTTTTTTGCTCCAAAAACTGTCAGTTTTCACTCTCTTTCCCTCTTTTCGCTTTTCCAGTATCCGAATCTTGCTCCGACACTCGCACTATTTTTACCTAGTTTGGGAAACACAGTCGTGGTTCAGTTTGAATCACAGATGTTTTATTTAAATGAAATGTCGCTGTATTTTCATTCATTTATATATTGCATATGTATAATGGACTGTGGATGACATGGGGTTTAGGTGACGAGTTTTGCGACGAGAGGGTCAAGATTAACCAGGTCTCGTTCTATTATCCACTGGATATCGCCCTCGTGGCAACCGTTCTGAAGGGAGCATGTGGTGACCTTCTCGCGCTTTTTTTCTCATTTTTATGAATTTTTTTTATTTTTCACAACCAACTGCTGGTTATATTACTTAACAGTAGAAAAATGCAATGATATTCGGGTCCGAACCCTAATTTCGACCTCACGCGGATTCCGGACCAGCCTAGTACGAGCACGTGAAGTTATACGTAGAATGTTTAATTTTTTTTTTTTACCAATGATAGGCATCAAGGTTTTTTTTGACACTTCAGCACACAAGTTCTTGCACTGATAAGTCTTTTTTTCTTATCAACAAGTCGTCAAAACGATACACTATTTGGGAATTAAAAAATGTTTTGGCACCAATCAATTCAAGAATTTTTCTTTGAGAAACCATTCTCCATGTATCAGGCTAGTCCAAAACTCGAGCAAGATCAAAATTAAAAATAGGCCCCGAATCGGGTTGGATGTTTGTTTACTTTTTTTTTCGACATTTTTTCACTTTTTTCCGAATGGATTTTTACATTGCAAATCGTCTTTCAGAGTCTTTTTAGCAATATTGTTAAAAGTTTTTTTTCGGGACTAGATCTTAGCTACTTAAATTCGCAAGAACCTCACTGTCTGTGAAATGGGTAATAAAAATTTGTGTGGGCAGACTTTGCGCATGTTCACGGAGTGTTACGAAGTGTTGTGAAATTTTGTTCAAAAGCACGTTTTACGTGATCAATCGCGACACTGTAATATGCGCTTCACGTGTATGAAGACGTGTGTGTGTGTGTGTGTGTGTTGTGTGTGTACTCCTGAGCTTGTGTGGTATACGGGTGCGAATACTGGCAAAAACAATTTACACACAGCACAGCACAGAGCGCAGAAAAAAGTAACAGCGTGGGCAAGAGATAAAACAACTCGGGTGTCGTGTAGCTGACTGTGACCGTCATGTAGACGGTGACGATAAACAGTTTGTACGTGGACGAGTGACAGATGTTGTGTGTTTGCTATGGCCGCGCACGCACAAATAGGTCAATTTTTTTTTTTTCCTTTCGCTACATTCGTGTTTAGATGCTTTTTCTTGTACGTAGGTATTTTTTTAAAGCTGTGAGATACATGGTTTTTTAACGCGTCGTAATCAATTCTACAGCTTACGTCGAAAAATTGAATTTTGCGAGAAATATGTTTCGTGGAAAGTACTGAAAAGATCTCATTTTATCAATTATATATCGTGTAACAATAAATTAACGAATTTAATATATTTAATTGAAAATTACGCGTCATCACGTTGATTATTGAAATAATACCAAAGCACGAGGAAATAAATCTAAAAATTATGCAAGCTGTAACATAATATCTATCTTACCTTCTGTGTTGCAACTTTTAAAAAAATACTATGATGTAATACACAAAATCGGTGGACTTATAATGAAATTTAGAATTTTTAATAAAAGCTGGTACGATAAATAATATTGTTGTCTACTAATTGTAACGTTCAACGTCGATTTATTCGATTTTTACGAAGGTCTATTCTTATAATATTAATGTACCGAACCGATGTCAGATTAAATAAAGAAAAAACGGTTTGATTAGTCCAAAAACAAGATTTAATAACTTTGATTGACTTATTTGTGCGAAAAGATTGTTTGTAAGTACACAATCAGGTGAACGAGTAGAGCAATATTAGCGTTAAGCTTGTGAAGGGCGCGGCAGCTTAAATAGATTATCTGCTAGTAAAAAATCGTATGCGTGAGTGGTTATGTGATCGTATGTGTTTTAATGTGGAGATAAACAGATAGTAACTTTATGAAACTGTTTGTTTCTGAAACAATTTTAAAACGCTGATTCTATTACATTAAAATAAAAATTAAAGGGTTAAAGATTTTTTTTAATGTGCTAAATAATTCTGTAATGTCTAAAAAACTTGGCCACGATATTAAATATTATGTATATTCATGTATTATTACCGATCGTAATAGTAAGTTTCATTTTTATATAGAAGACTGTAATAATGGTAGGCTTATTTTTTTTAACTCAGTCATTTGTCCTTATATTTACATTACGTCCTTGAAATAACTTTATGTTATCTTATGTTGTTATTTTGCTGAATCCCAATTATGTGGTTAGTCGTGAACTAAAACATATATTTTTGGTCTGGATTCTAGATTTCTTTTAGACTATTAGACTAGAGACAATTTTATTACAATCAAACAATTAGGGAATTGGCAGAAGTATTTGGATCAAAAACAATGTACGCTCTTAAAAGTTTTCAGAAATAAACAGTAACATAAGAACTTTCAAGTTCATACATCAATATCAGCCATCGTGTAAATTTATGTGGACATAATTTAGCTTATTAATAATTTATGTTAGATGCATCTAAGTCTCTATGCTTTGCATTCCTGATTGGTCCAATTTTTTTTTTATCTGGTAACGTATGTGTACCCGATTGAACAATCGGTATTATGAATCATCTTTGTAAAAATTGGATGATTATGATTAATAGCTGATTATTTATGAATGTGAAAAAAAATGAGGCACCAATGTATGAAATGTTAAAAAAATTAAGTCATGATTAATTCATACACAATACTTAGTAAACTTATTTTTGCTTTTAATTATCATTATTATAATGTCACACACCCTATATTTATCCATTGCCCTGAATTGATTGCACATTTTGTGTGTAATTATTATGTATTCTCGCAAAAATAGTGTGTAGGCATCATCAATTCGTTTGTGCACAGTATGGAAACCAAAACTCGTATGTAATTTAAAATTTTATTCTACTCTTTTTTTTATCAACTTATTATTTAAACTTTATAACCGATACTAAAAATGAATTTTCTAACTTGCTGGAACTAAAAGTCGAAGCTCTTTAAAGTAAAAGTCTAACAAATGAATAACAATGCTGCTAAAAACAAAATGATTTGAAAAAAATTGTCTGAAATAACTATAACTATATTCATCCAATTAATATGTATGTATTATTAATTGAAACTATAATCTTGTACAGAAGCCCCGTCTTTTAATCCTCAATAATTAAAAGATACATTTTCACTTTTTTCAAGCAATGTTTTCATATTATCAGCAAGAGAAAATTGAGAATCTTTAATTTATATTTTATATCCTATAGGCACACACGCAATTATTCTTCGTCTAAATTGCGTATACGACTTTATTTACGACACTATTTTCTGAAACTTGAAAAAGGCATTAGGATAAAGCATCCCTAATGTTTTTTGATGCACATCTTTTCTCGAAAAAATCAAATTAAATAAACTGTAACTATTCTACACGATGTAAAAAAAAAAAAAAAAAAAAAAAACGTAGTAGAACATATTGGCTTGGAGTGGCAGCTAAGTTCTACATGAGTTACGAAAATGTACACTATTTACAAATTTTTGTACATAACTTTCGAATGAAAAGTACTTTCTCCTAGATTTTCACGTAGAAGCCCGTAATATGCTTTTATTCTACGTGTAAATTACGAGTCTAAATAACAAGGCAAATACATCGTTCCATTCGTTAGTTAGAAAACAGCCAAAAAACTGTAAAAATCAATTTGTTTGAAATAAATTAACAAAAAAAAAAAAAAAACTTGCAGAGCGCTCTTATTTTAGTCGTATAGTTGCCTTATCATGGGACACAAAAGAGATAGTTTTCTCGAGCAGGGAAGCAAAAATCGTGGTCACACACGAAGCAATCGAAAAGTATCTCTTTTGCGCGAAATCGGAAGATAACGCTATAATTATGTCGAAGGTAACTAGAGCACTCATTGAGAGGGTAGGGGTACAGGGGGCACGAAACTTTTCATAAGACCTGAGGGTTAATTAAGACGGGAGTTGCGGCGTTGCGGGGGTAAAACTGACCTTATGAGCAGCTCCCTGAGAGTGGCCTCGTCTTCCTCCTGTACCTCTTCCTGCGTCTCATTACTGTAGGATCCGCGCGAGCGTCTCGTCGAAGGCCTGAGCCCGTGCCTGGGCACTCGTGGCGGGGCACTGTGGTGGTGGTGGTGATGGGGCTGCTGCAGGTGCGGTGGAGCCGGCAGGCCGAGCCCAAGAGGTGCCGGCTGCTGGTAGTGCGTGGTCGTCGTCGTGGTCGTCGTCGTCTGGAGGTAACGAGCTGCCGCGGAACGCCCCCTCGTCAGCTTGAAACTCGCGGCTTGGCTCTGGCGGCTCTCGATGCCGCCCCCGATGCCCCCGCCCACGGACGAAGTTGAATGATGCAGAATGCTGCTGGGTCGCAGCGCATGCTGCTGACTGTTGGTTAAATTTGGGTCAAAGTCTCTCGTAAGATTTCGCAGTCACGGTTTGTCGACATGGGGTTACAGGACTGGTAATTTTTTCTCCAAATATGCGCCAAACGCACTTGTATGTACGACGATTAACTCATGTATAATATATACGTATATAACGTGGGTAAATGTTATTACCTAGATGAGCGATGCCGGGGCTGCGTGTGGTACGGATGATGGTGATCGGACGGGGCCGGCTCGCCCGAGCGCTTGCTCCGGCTTGTGGCGTGCTGCTCCAGCTTCCGGCTGCGCCTGATGCTGCGTTGATGGGCCGCGGCGGCTGCCGCTTGGGCCGGGTGCACGCAAACGGATGAGGCCGAGTCCTCGGCCGAGGGGCCGCTTATTTCCTCGTACAGGCACTCGGAGTCCGCGTCCGTCGATCCAGCGCCGCTCCACAGCTGGTTTATTGGCCGGAAGCCGCGCGGCTCGGACATGTTACGCCAACTAATGTTGCGGGCCTGCTACTGGCCGGCAAGTCTGCCTTTTCCGTCGACTCTTTTTCCCTTTTCAGTCTATGCGACGCTTCTATCTGTTGTTGGTGAATGCGACAGCTACTAACGTCAATTGGCCACAAGTCCGAGTCAGATTCCAAATCCAGGGCCTGTGGCTCGTCGAGGCTCGTTAGCTGCCCAGAATAGAACGGTGCGCTATTGTAGGTGTGCTCTTCCGAGGTAATAATGCTGCTACTGGATTCGAGCTCACCAGAATGCTGGATGGAAGTCCAGGAGGAAAAAGTTAGTCAGTGCTCGAAAAATGCACGTTCAAGCTCCATCACGTTTTGTGGTAATTTAACTAAATCGTGCACTATTGGTTGATAGTTTATGGTAAAATCGCTCGATTTTTGAGATTTTATTCAGAGTGAAATATATTTATCATAGATTGAGATAAAACTGAAATATCGAGCTATATTAGACGTCGGCCAACTAGGTGACATTTTCGTGCTAAAATAAAAACTGATGCGGTAAAAGAAAATAAAATTCAAAGTCTAATAAATTACGTGATACAAAAATAATACAATAAATACTTACTTCCATCTACATTCTACATTTTTTCCTTCAAACGTGTTTTTTTTTTTCGACAATTGGTTTGGCCAATTAAAAAAAATTGCTTTTTTTTCTTGAAAATTAAGCAATGAATAAGTATCAAATGAACCAAAGATTAATTTTCTAACACATAAAAATAGTTGCATGCAGTAACAAGAAAACAAACTGTACAAAGATCAGTGCGTTTTCGAATCTACTCCAATTCCATTATTGGTCACTTCCATCAAAGCGTATACGAGGCACAATCGAACGACAAAAAAGACTCCTCGAACACACGCACCTCACGTGCACAAGTCCTCTACGAAAATAAAAGATAGAGCTGGTACGTATGCGAAAGTGGTCGCGCAGAGCGTGTTTTTTCCCCTATTCGAAGCGCTAGGCCGGACGTTTTTAGGCCATTTTAACCAGAATATACGTCTGATCGACTGCTACTATAAAATCATTGGGAAAAACTCGAAAATTTTGCTGTAAAGTGCGAAAACAAGTGTATACAGAGTAAAACAAAATAAAGAGAGAAGGTAGAAGCTTTAGTTGAGAACAAAACAAGCATAGAGATAGTGGTACCAATTATGCAGTTTTATGATTTCATCAAGTGATAGCTGGGGTTTGACTGTAGCAAAACGTCAGAAACAGAATTTTTTTTTTATAAGACTATTGTTTTCTGTGTGTGATTCGTCGCATGCTTGTCCCGTACGCGTGAGTAAAAAATTCAGCGATGCAAATTCGTTTACGGACTTGTTTTTTCGATATTTACCGTTATCAAGGAAGATGCGAGGTTGTAAATAGAAAAATTAGGATTGAATCAAATAGCATGGCTTGTCTTGAATTGTAGTTGGGTAAAGTAGAATTTCTTAACAAAGTAGACGTTGACGGTCTTAGAAATAAAATTGTTTTCGTATTTTATTCATCCACTTAGAAAAATCAATTTTGACTCAAATTTCAGGTTCTAACGATGGACTCATATGACAAGATACACACGAAGATTCAATCCCAGTACCACTGAATATTTCTCTAACATAAGCCTCGTGGACGAAAAGTTTTATTTAATATTTTTTCTTTTTTTTTGTTTTCATTGAACGACGCAAACACAGTTCATAGGCAAAAAAGCTAGACTACATGAAACTTTAAAACTTTTATGTTCAAACAAGGGGCTGAACCTTTAATCCCAAACTTTTCAAGTTTTCATGGAGCTGTGGAATTTTTTTGTTTGTTTATTAACAACTCAGATAATTTCTAAGGCATATTTTATACGTTTTAGTCATCTTCCGAAATGTTAGATAACCCACTCAATAGGCCAGTTTCAACCCGTTGTCATGAATCAGATGAGAAACCAACGTCCCGTCCCACCTTATGGACGTATAAAAAACGTATTTTTAAAGCCCAGTGCAAAATTATGGAAGCTAATTATCATCAACACAAAGTCCAGCCTTCGAATCCCAAAAACGCAACCACACAGTTTCCGCGGGGTGGAAAATCGGGGGCGCCGCTGCGTTGCTTCCCTGCGAGTGCGTGTCTGCGCGCCTTCCGAAAACCTGCACGGATCGATCGATGACTGCTGCACGGGGCGGGAGGTTCATCGACGGGACGTGCCGTGGCCGAGCGCGAATCAAGAGCTCGGCGGAGCCGCTCGAACTCGCGGAATCGGCGCGTTGCCCTGCATACCTCGGCCTTTCTTCGAATTGTGTAATCGATAGGCGAGCGATATCTGACCCCGAGCCGCCTCGCTCGAGCTGCCTTGGGACTGTACGTTGGCGTTCCCGAAGTGCGGGTGAGTTGTTTTTCTCGAGCTGCCGATTTTTTTTTATTTATTTATTTTTTATAAATTTTTGGTAAATGAATTGGGTTTAACTACGATGTTTCTCCGAATGTTTCTTGAGAGAGGGAGAAATTATACATTAGAAAAATATACTGTATCCGAGCTTACAAAAATAATACCGAGACTTTTCACGTGACTTACGTTCGTCACAAGAGCCAATAATTCTTACAGCAGAAATTTATTTTTATTTCAGTGCGAGAATTTTTCAAGCTCCCCGTGGCCTATAAATTCCAAACTTCTCAAATAATAATGCTGTGTTATAAATTATATGACTCAGGTTTTGCAGCTTTTCATAAATGTCCCTTTGAATAAATAATAATAATAATAATGAAAAAAGCATAGTTCAACGACAGAGTAAACTCGAGCACACTACTTTGGCATATCGTTAAAAATGAAGAGAACTTTTTCTCCCCTCGTTATCATCAATGTTAACAAAAATAAATAATATTGTTACCGTAAAAAATACACGACGTGTGCAACCGAAATAAAGTATTTGGTCCTCACTATCATCGGACAGAGGCTCAAAGTCGAAATCGTCCGAAAACAAAATGGTCAGCAAAACACTGTCCATGTCCCCATTGAAGTATTCGACATCTCGCAAGTAATAATCAATCTTTCCATACATATATATAATTGAGCAAACGCGGCAGCAGCTCCACTAAAGAAATCTCATCGCGGATTCGGGGCACCTCAAAAGCACCAAATCATCCCGGACTTCCTTTTAGAAGAACCGAGGCCGGGAATAATCCCAGTGCAGACGAAGAGAAAGTCGTAAATCATTGCCCGTCGAGTCCCCAGGAGAGAGCGCAATCAACCGACAGCAAAGATTCCGTTTTTGTGATAAAGGAATAAAAAAAAAAAAAAAAAAAAAAAAAAAAAAAAAAAAAAAAAAGATAGTATAATAAAATGACACGTGTACGGGTGACTTGATTGCTTTGAGCTAGGAAGTAGTAAAAAGGACAGAGGAGGGAGGGATGGGAGAGTAAAAGGAGAAGGAATCGACTGGAATGGCACAGCGATCGGGAGATTCATGCAAACTCATCGTTTGCTCCTGCACAGTCATACCTCTCGGTGCAATCATTGCATTGTACGAGTATACAAACAGATGCTTCGTGGCCTCGTTCTAACATTATCATGGTCTGACGACGGAAGTGGGAGGAAAAAGCACTTGATTTCGCGGTCGTCTTTCAGAGTACAAAAATGATTAAGCAAAAAATACTCTGGTGCTCTCTGCAGCGAGGACCCGTTATGAGGCCGTTGTATTAGAGTGTGCGTTGATGTTTTTCAATTAAAATACATATAGAAACACATGCTCTGATGTAAAGAACTAACGACATGTTACTTTGACAAAGGGTGTCTCAGCTGACTTAATTTGAAACCAATTATTTGACGTACATTTTTTTGCAGTCATAAGGTTCATTCACACCTTTTTTCTAATGTGTTTTTAATGTGTAAGTCCATACACTTGTTTACCACCAATCAACTACGAGACATTTAACAGCACGCCTGGATGCTTATTAGTCCTGGACTGACAGGTCACCCTCAAATCTAAGGAATAACAAGCTATCTGGACTGATTTTTTTAACAAAAAAAAAAATTATTCTTTCTCGAATGAACATTTTACACAATACGCTTGCAAGAAAGCCATGCTCACAAAGATTCATAAATTATAAAACATTGGTGTTACACAAACAACAACAACAACAACAACAACAACAACAACAACAACAACAACAACAACAACAACAACAACAACAACAACAACAACAATAATAATAACAACATATACGAAGAACTAGAAACTCTCCAAATCTGAATCGGCGAGTTTTCACTGATTTACTAATTGAAATTAGATTTATCACTGAAGTAGTAAATATTTTCATACACTCTACGTACATCACCAACGTTTGTTCCTGAACTTTGTTTTGCCGAGAAGCATATCAAACTTGTCAGTACACTGTTTGCTCTAAAAAAAGTGACTTCAACTACTCCAGCACACTGGAACTAAATTTCTCGGAGGATCAGTGATCCAATTATTCACCGATTCAGTAATTGGAGAGTAAGTACTTACCTTGCAAACGTAGCAAAAAAAAAAAACAAAAAACAAAAAAAAAAAAAACAACTCACCTTAAAAATGTTAATACAATTCTTTAAATCCATCGTGTCCAGCAGTGACGAGACTTATTGTATCCCCGATACGGGGTTTTCGATGCCTCAGGAACGTCGCGATTCCCACCCCCTGGTTCGTCGCTCGGCCGGCCACCCCCCGTAGTTTTTTGGGCTATGTACTCGTGTGTGAAAAAATTTTAAGGCGACCCCGAGATGAGTGGCTCGACTGGCTCTCCTTGATTCCTTTTTTTTCCCCCGACTCCACGGATCAAGCCGATTCACGACCCTTGCACAAGATTCTCCCTCTGCGATGCATCCGGACGCCGTACTTTTTCTTACTCTTCTAACGTGAGCTGGAATTGCTACTCTCTGCCTCTGAAACATTGAATAAAACAACGAATGTTACATTATTTGCCAATTTTCATATGCATACAATTATTAATATAATCAATAACAAGTGGGTATAGAGTAATCACATTAGATGGTTGGAACCACATGGTATTCATATGAATGTGGAACGTACGTCAAATTACTTGGATGGCAACACATTTGACGGCAAATAAACACTAGTCTGTCGAGGAAAAGAAGATCTCTGAAATGAAAATGTCCGTTTGCCCCAAGTTTGATGCGTAGCCATGTACTCCCACACGAAGATAAACACACCCTGGAACCCTATCCCACGGAGTGACAAACTTTGACTTTTCAATAGCTCTGCAATTCCCGGGGAATATTTACAGTCAATTCGGCGTATTGAAAAAGTTGTTGGATAAAAAAAAGGTAAGCGCAGACTGTACTTGATAAAAAAAAAAAAAAAAAAAAGGCCACATCGTTTGGAGTAGCGAGTTGTTGCGCGAAAATAACGAGTGTTCCAATCAGACGATCCCTCTTCTGCAAAAAGCGTTGCGAGAGGTAGTTTTCCTTTTTTTTTCCTTCGTTTTTACCCAACTGTATGCACCCGATCGAGCTCCGCCAAGCGCAAATACACTTTGACGTTCCCATTGGAAAAAAGTTCGAGCAAAGTACCACCTTACACTTTTTTATTTTTTAATCAAAGGGAATCGGCGATCCCGACCCAATGGCCCGCGACTTTCATCGGCCACGCAAACAGGTTTGGTTCAGCTGATAAAATACCCGGTAGGCGGAAAAAAAGGTTTCGACGGACCGACAGTGCATTACAGTGACTGAGGGGGTGCAGGCTCGTGGTTTGTCATGGCATATGGCTACGAAAGAGGAAGACACTCGTGGCTCCAGGAATGGCTGCATTGAATGTCGTATCCCGTATATAATTCCAGTGATCGCGCAGAGTAACACAACACCACCGTGTGCTACGACGGGGCGACGTTTAGTCCGATAGAGATGGTTTACTCACTTATGCTGTCGTTGATGCAGCTGGTACATCGCGTATGGGACGAGGGTTGGCTTTGCGGTTAGTATGTACACGCATATGATATACTTTAGATCGGCCCATCGACTGCCATCGGGGAGTTGTGTATGTTATATGTGAACTGCGCGTGTAACGTGTACTTGTTATTGGCTATTAAATTTGTGCTGCGATGTGAAAATATATACATACAGTACGCGTTACTTGGGTACACAGAGTACAGGGAAGAGAGAGGGGCCATGCTTTTAGAAGTGCGTGCAAGAAGCGATAAGGAGCACGTACTTTCGAGCTTTTGGTTCCTGTATACGTATACATACATGGTATGGGTATTTGTTGCGGAACTTGCAAGTGGTGCAGGTTGTTTGGCAGCACTTGAGAAAAGAGGGTTTTTCGGTGGGTTCACTCTGGTCATAATTTTTGACTGAACGTTATACCATTCGGCTTTTTCAATATTATGTAGCTGGCAAATTGTGCGTTTTGCTGTTTCATTCGAGGGGTTTCACATAGAACTGGGGGTTTTCGTGTTTCGTAATTATAACTCTTGGCTGCATCATCGAGACGTCAATACATAACTCAAACGTAATACAAGCCTCATGATTTATTGATTTGTGTGGAAAAATTTTTAACCACTGTATTTCACGACATTTATTCGGATATTATTATTTTCTTGCCCAAGTCTCAATACTCGTGTTTCCTTTACGTAAGTACTTCTCGTATGTAAGAGTTTACTAGCAACATCGGATATTAGATACTCAAACTCAAGTGTATCGACTTTGTTTTCTATAGTCGTGTTAGACGTGTTCAGCACGATCTCCATTACTGTTTTTATAATCGCCTACAAACATTCTTACAATTCATTGTTCAATGGTGCTGAAAGAATTTAATTGACATTATTTTTTAAATTATTTTTTCGGCTTCGATCTCATACATTTTCGTACAAAAAGTCTGTTTTTTTGTTATTTGAAAAATGTTGTATGTATTATAGATTCATTTCATGACTTTGTTTTGATGAACAGAAAAAAAAAAAAAAAAATTTGTTAATTACTGAGAGAGAAACTAGTTTTATGTATCAAAGTCTTCATTGTGATCATCATATAATGACATTATTATCGTAATTTGATTGTATACTAATACGAGTAGAATCGATCGAATTATTTATCATGACCTATTAGAGAATGATGATGCTAATCCATACATCTAAACATGCACGGGACGATTCACTTTTAATGCAGTACTTGGTAATTGAGTAAAAAAAATAATCACACTCCCCATTGTAATTATTCGTAAAAAAGGGAGTCAAGGTTAGTGGTGTGCGTGCAACTTTCAAGCCCAAGTTTCGCGTGCTGAAAACGTATTGTATTAGATCCAATTTAATTACCATCACCATATTTTTATACAATTTGCATTTATTTTTCAAGAAAATAACAACTGCTTCCATTTACTCGACAAAAACTATAATATTATTGCCTCTTGATGCAACGACACCGTATACTGCACTGGTACTTTTGTAAAAATGGTTTTAAGAAAAACCCGACCCATCGGGTGGTACCTTTGTACTATCAACTGCACCAATAAAAAGGTCATCCCCTAGATCTTTCGACTACTACAAAAAAAAACCCTAAAGAGAAAGCAAAAGAAAATAAAGAGAGAGAGAATGAAATTGAAGGGAAGGGGGGGGGGGAACAAATGTGAAAGCCGAGCAATTGAAAAAGGTCATGCGACGGAAAGTGGAAAAGGAGGCCACGAGCACCCCTATGTCGCTATTCCCCACCCACCCTACACGTGCACCCCCTATATTTTACAGGGCAGTCAGCATCAGGTGCAACACGCCCAACGGCTGCCACATAAACACACACACACACACACGCACGCGTCGGAGGGAGGTGGGTATGGGTATAAATATACCTGTAACCGTGTCGGTGTATACAAGCCCCTGCATTAAGTATCCCCCGCGCAATCTCGTATCTCCGAGTAGGGGGTGGGCGCTGCGGGATGCACGGCTGACGCGCTCTCGAATCGATACCACCGTACCCCCCGCCACTTTCTCCTCTCGTCGCGACCGCCGATTAATCTCGCGGCCCCCCCCCTCTCGCACCCTCTCTCGAGTGCATGCGTGAAAGGAGAAACAGTCGTGCCTGAAAAATTCTCACCCCCCACGGTTGCATATACGTACACGTAAATGTGTGTACATGCATGTCCGATGCATCGCGGAGGGACGAGAATGAGAGCGACGAACGGGCAAACGGAAGAGGAGCGGGGGTCAGGGCTTGGGGGAGGGGGGATGTATTATTAGCGAGGTATGCGCCGCAAATATGGATCGATCGATGCCGCCGGAGTGCATTTGGATCGGCTCGATGTACAGCGGCGTGACCTCGAATCAATGGGCCACCCCGACGCCTCGGAGACTTTTATCGTCGAGCGTATACGTACGCGGTAGCACCTACTTTATATAGGCTTCGTACCGTGCTAGAGTGACTTTCAGCAAATGATTGGTCGATAAACGCGTGGGTGCCTATGGGCCATTATACATGTGTGTGCTATTGCGTCGAGGGTACCTCGTTCCACATTCTTCGCTATGATACACATATGTATATATACGCGTGATTTACATCAAATAGTCGTACCGTTGGGTTGTTCCATATACGCTCACACCCGTGTGTCTCGTGCAACTTTTTCTTGGGAATCCCACGGAGGGTGTCGCTCTTCAGTGATTCATGTAAAAAAACTTGCGCCTCAGGATACAAGAAATCCTGGGGGCATTTTTTCTATTTTTCCTCTTCACGAAACGAAATACGTAAATAATTTAACGCAATCTCAGTGCCGTTTGTTTCGTTCCGCTTCGAGTTTAAAAACATAGTAGCTCGCACGAGGGTGAAGAGTAAGGAAAACCATTCGAGCGATCAGTCCTTACTTGTCGGCCGTGTAATCTTGCTATCCGAGATGTTTTAATGTAAGGACAATAAGGGCATTACCTTATAATTGTTCGTTACGAAGGAAAGTAAGGAGAAATTACCGAGCTAAAATAACCAGATCTTGTGTCTCTTTACTTCATTTTATTTTTATCTGTTCATCCCCTCATTTTTGCGTCTAGGTCGTTAACTGTAGGAACTGGCCATGTGTTTTTCTTGCGAGACGCTTTTGTTTCAAGCTATCGCTTGATTTTTGGCTCGATCTTTCGAATCGTTATACTAAAAAGTCATTGGGAAGCATGTATGAATACTTAAAGTCCATAAGTTTTGCTGTAGGGCTCTACTGAATAAAGCATCTCCAAGGTGGACAAAAATGAGAATTTATCAGCCAAATACTAGATGGACTTATTTTTCTGACATCAACCTTTGTGCTCAAGACAACTGTGGGGCCACCGAATAGTTACATCAAAAACAAGGCATTTACGCTCAACTGTTTGATAATGGACGGCATACCGTAATTGGTGGGTATAATGTTGGAAAACACGATATGTACCACTTGTAGAAAACGTTAAACTGCAAGCGTAGTACGTGTCTATTATTAGCGGACAAGGTCTAGTCTGCTCGTTAGATAAATAGAGATTAGTCGATACAAGTTATTCCTTCAGAGATGACTATGTACTGTCTGGTTGTAAACGGGTACATCATTGGCTTGCTTGTAACAAGACACCCGAATTTTTTTTTCTTTGTCATGCTTGCTGAGGGACACGATAATCATAACAGTTAAATATTCAATATTTCAATAGGAAAATGACTACTGAATACTTATCATAAGCTCTGTTTTTAGCTAATATCAACAAGGTGCAGTGAAAAACGTTCGTACGTAATGAGTGGAAACAGGTTACCACCTCAACGTGCTTGAAACATTCCTATAACGATATTTCAATTGTTTAATTTTAAATACTTGCAATTTAAAATCTAGATAATTTGCAAAACTGAATATTAACCAAATAATTTTCAAAATTCTAAATAAGGTACGAAAATTGAGAATTTAAACAATTAAGTGCTAGAGTGACTATAATCAAAGGAATTATATAAGCCGCACAAAATGTAAATCATACCTCTAGGTGAACTCTACTTAAAAAATAATTTAAACGATACGGGACTTTTAAACTCTTTTTTGTCTTTTACGGATCATAAAAGTTTTACCACCGTATAGCATATAATTGAATCATAAAATAAAATTCTATTGTTTTTTAATAAAAAAATAAAAAAAGAGTTTCAAGAAACAATCATTCAATGAATCAGTGATGTATTGTAATGAAATTCGAATAACGCAAGTGTATGTTGATTATACGTACACACATGTATGTGGGATTATATAGGAAACTGCATTTGTAGCGATTTCCTTGCTCACGTGTAATTTGCGCGCTGTGTGCTTACGTAATGTAAAAAAACACGTGATTTTAAACCTGTTCACTTGTCTAGCTACAACGAGATTGACCATATCATATGGCAACGAGTACTTCAACGCGTAGAGCCGATGAAAAATCTTGTTAATGAGACGCGTGAAATTTTCAGACAAAACTCACATGTTACAAGGTACCACGTAAAAATTTTTTTGACGTGATTGTTACAAAATATAAATGAAACAATGATCAAAAGTTTTTTCGAATAAAAATTTTTTTTTCTCTTTACTTTAACAATCTTCATAGAGATCCTTATTATCCTTACAAAGTACTACACGAAACTTTTTTTCCAGATTTTTCAAAATAGAAAAAAATAGCACAGCTGTAAATACTGAGACATTAGTACCGACTATTGATGTAAATTATTGATGTAATCATACAGGCTATCATTAAAAAACGCAATCATCTTTCAATTCCAAGTAATAAAAATATTCATACGTACAAGAGTATACGTAAAATGAATCCTATTTTCACCAACACAGCCAGCGACGGGAGTAACAACTAATACACGAGTCCTGAGCACGAGTTGCGTATGAAGTTTCTTCGTTATATTTTGGGCGAAAACTACGCAAGAAACTTGCGATGAAAATAAATTTTCTCCACGGCAAATTAAGTTTCAAACCTCGTTTGTATAACTTGACAATCAAAACTGAAGATGTAACCCGAGACTCCGTCGTAGCCTTTCTCCCCTTGAAATTCCCGCGCTCCTGCTCAAGTAAGTCCGTCTCAAAAGCTGACACCGAATTAAGCGATGAGCGGCAGATAAGCATACATACGAATCCAGCCGTAACGAGCAACTTTGTCGGCATATTTCAACGCAGGGAAAATCAAACGCGAACATGACGCACCCACGAGCTCAACTGCTAAGGTGTTGGTATGCGTTAATTTAACGTGTTTATGCCTGTGTTTGTACTTGTCGGAATATATGTCGCAAGGGGCTTATGATTAATCGGAGTAACGCGAAAGCTGCCCCAACACGACGTCTGAGCGACTATTATACTACTTGACGTGTAGCAAGAGTTGGATGTATATACTTACGAGCAGTTCCGCTAGAAAGTGCCGGGCATGAGTGGAGCTGAAAAAAAAAATTTTCCACGTGTATCCATATAAATGTGGGAAAAGTCGTGGAAACCTTTTTTTTCCAAGTCTTAATGCACGATATTTTGGAGTTGGGACTTTTTTTTGGGTTAATAACACGAGATAAAATGCAAAATACAGGGCACTTTTTCTTTTACGTGCGTAAAAACTATGGATATTACGCGAAAGTGTTGTTACACGAGAATTGAGAAAAATTTTTTATTTCCTATCAGAGAGGGGGACCTCTTGCTCTTAAGATTTTTTTCGTGGAATCGCTCATATATACGCACCCATACTCGCTTTCTCCGACCGAGTGTAAGAATTTTTTTTTCTTTGTATATAATTATCTCAATTGACGCTTGTCCCCTCCGCTTCGCCAGCACGTGAGTCGTGCGGGTCTCCTCTCGGTATTTTGTTGTACCATATGTGGGTATGAATTTAAAAGTATCAAAGAAACTCAAGTAAGCACCTTTTTTCTCATAGAACAAGTACTTAACGACAATTTCATCAACTTCAATTTCAACGTGGGAGTGTGCACCATAAAACAAATATGTAATCATTTTACATAGATTCTTTGACTTTTGTAGTAGACTTGGAGTCTTGACTTTCAGGTTCACGTAAAGATAACGTTAATCTATGTGTTTAAACACCTTTCGCAATATTTTATCAAGCATCAAATAAAAGCGCGCAACGTTTTTGTACATCTGATAAAAAACACACGGCCATTCGCTGATAGTAAAAGAAATAATAGCGAGAAATAAAGATGCGCATCCTGTGTGTATCGACGATTGTCTTGGACTAGCAATAAAAATTTTCCTCGCGAGGCTTAAAATGTACCTTTGCGCTCGTTCATTGCGAGACGATTAAAAGACAGCAATAAGTAACTGTTTGCTTTCTTCTGAGTATCAGGTGCAAAAAAAGCTATTCAAAACAAAGGCTGACTCATCAATCTATATTTACAAAAAAAAAACAAATTCAAGTAAACAAGTATTTTTTTTACCAGAATTAACAGAACTTGAATATAGTGCGAATGATATTTTTATTCTATTTTATTATTAAGAGTATTAGCAAAACAATAAAAACCTTTTTTTGTTCCCATGAAAAAAAAATTCTGATGTATTTTGATTAGAAAGACTAAAGTTATGAAAATCGAACATTTCATCACATGGTATTGTTTATTCATACCTATAAAAAATACACTTATAAAATTGTAAAAATTCAGGAAAACACCTTATTATCCACCTATGCTTTCAATTGTTATTAACACGTACAAAAAAAACACATTAACTAATTTTCACACCGAAATTCAGTATGGCTTGGAAAATTTCATCGATGTCTGAAAAGTAATCCAGACACTCGCAGCACTACCATAAATAGTCCCGGAGGATTTTTCCATTACCACACGTATTGTATGCTTCGTCGCGAGGAATGCCGCGTGTCCCGTACACGATGAAAGGCGGATCGGAATCTACAGTACACGAGTATAGCCGCATCGCTAGCCTATACAGGTTCTCTCGCCGAGACCAAGCACCGGTCGAGCTCTTTTTCAACTTTCTTTGCAAACTCCATGCATAAATTACCCGCAAATTAGTTGCGCGGAAATTTATCTCGCGAACTCCCGACTATCAGCTCCGTAGGACTCGGATTTTTAAAAAAACCCACGGGCTCTCGATCTCGTTACAGTTTTAATATCGAAACGCGGACTTTTCTCGATAGGCTTTCCTTCCATTCGCTTCCCAATGTATACGCGGGTTCGTTCGTCTACTCCCATTAGACCGACTTTGTCGTGTTTCAATAATTCATCGGAAATAAGTTGAGAGATCGACGCGTTCACATGGAAAACGTGAGCGAGTAGCCACACGAGCACGGAAGTGCCATTGTCAGTCCGTCGGTGTGATGTGTTTTTCGACCCGATCCCAAGTGTGCGTGTATGACCGCGTTGGAAATACCTTTTATCGAATGATGGAGCTCCTCGTGTTTACATTCGAGTGCAACGCAATGGGATATAACACGTGTGAAAATGAATCACAGCGAGTGGAAAATTTTCTACTTCCTGTAAAAGATTATTGTTATGTGTCCGACAAGGACAAATAAAAGACTAGTCAAGTAAAACTATACGTCTTACGAACCTCAAAAAGTGCACACAATGGTTTACTGAATGTATTATTAGTTTCTCAGTATGGTGGATTGTATTTGTTTTTGTGTTGTTTTTTTTTTTTCAAAGTGAACTGTCTCCCACTTTCTATGCATGACCGATAGCGTACGACGTAAAAAAAGCCACGAGTAGAAACAGCCGAGTAGAGTAAGACGAGACGACTATTAATCAAAAACGCATTGCACATTGCAAGTGCCGTCGAGAACGTTACGCGCCCCAACGAGTGTCGGTTTCTTGGTCACATTACCTATAGATTTCGGAACGTAGCGACATCGGCGACCATAGGACAGATCGAGCTTTTACATACAAAGTCTACGAGTCACCGAGAAACTTCGCACTCGCGAAAAGTATATTAAATCGCACAGATGCTGCACGTATAAGTGTACGCTCGCGACGAGCTAGCGGTGCTGACTAGCCGGCTGTCCAAGAGAGAGAGAGAAAGCCGTACCGCCGACGTATCCCTACTCTACCGCCTCGTGCTCTTCACGCTCGCCGTACACATTATACCTCTTTTTGTTCGTTCGTTTCTCGTGTGACACACACCTACACACACACATACTTTGGTGGGCACGCGATTCAGCGCAGTTGTTGCGCGATCTGTTGCATAATCCACGCGAGATGAAGCCGGTCAGATGTGGCCTTTGGAGCCGATCTCTCTCTCTCTCTCTCTCTCGAATTTCGTGATAAACAATATTTGGCTTGGTGCGCGATTAACCAGAATTGAGAAGTCGCAGTTCTCGCTTAATCGCGCATTTTTGTCGCGTGTGGCATCATCGATGATGTGACCAATTGCACGAGAACTTGGGGAATTTTACCTCACGATGCGCGTGTGCAAATTTGCCGGAGAGATATTTAATTCATCCAAGGTTTTTTTTTTTTTTTCTTTCCTCCTTCTGCATTGTAGGGTATTTTTTCAACGTTTTTGCTTCTTTTGGATATTATCGTCGATGCTGGGGCATGTGGCATGTACCGTTTGGAACGTTCTGGTGGGCATACATCACGTGATTACAAAATCATACGAATAATTTTGGCCGCTATGATAAACGCAGCGTCAAAACAATTTCAATCGCAGCTGTGGTTGCGTTTGTCTTGCAATTTTATTGATTTCGATACAACCACGAGTCAACGAATCGTGTTTTTGCAGAGTTAATCCAATCTAATGGCACAGCTTTTTATTTGAGAACAGTAGGAAATGCGGCGTTTAACGGTAATGAGATTTTAAATGGCTCCCTTTGGATTTACACGGAGAAATTAATACAAAGAACGACCTTGGCTCTCCCAACGGAGTGATTGTGGAACAGAATGTTCAGATCGATACTTTTTTTTTGATGTGAACACGTTGATGCGTGTTCCATCAGGCTGCAAACAATGTACGTGATGCGGAAATAATAACGCGATTTTTCGTTGCTCAAGCAAACCGTGGGAATGATTGATTCTGATGCTATTGTTTTGAAATTTAAGAAAGTGCAATTCCATTATTGATATGTTTCCGATCGAAGCCTCGGGGCGTATGGATTTGTACCTCTCGTGAACTTTTCAACGAAATACTCACTGGAGTAGTTTGTAAGATTTTAGATTGTGTGAAAGCGACTCGGAGGTTTCCCTCTTTTGTATTAAAACATCAAAGAAATCCTAATAGTACGTCGAACAACTACCTCACATTGCATTAATTCCTACCTTCCAATTTGGGATTGGGTTAAAATAAAAAAAGGATTCTCTTAATCGAAAAACTTTCTTTATAAAGTTTAATAGATATTGTACAATGTGAATACATGGTCTCTGCCTTAGTTTTTTAATATCCACAATTTTATTACACCAGCTCCAAGGCCTCTTGCATCGTCTCGTGCGGCCAGGATACGATCATTACAAGTTACACGTACGATATACGTACGACAGTTGATTATAATTATGAAACTGCAACATGATGTTATCCAATATTTTTTCACCCAACCTTTCAAGTCAGCTGGCTCGTCCCTCACCACTTTTGAGCAGAAACATGGACATTAATGACATATAGTTTCGCAACAAGTGTGTCCAGAGATGTCACTTCGAGGTAAACAGGCAGAGAAATCAGTCTAGAGTTTGCAAAAAAAAACGCCAAAGGGCCCCTCGGTCGTCAACAATGAAAAAGTAATTTAAACCCCCAACGCGAACTCAAAACGATTTACAACACCGAGAGATGAGAAAGGGGGTGGTGGTGGAGGTGAGCCCAAATGTACCCACGAATCCAACCCCGGGAACATGCGAGGGGTGCATTCCGACGCGTCCCCGAGACGAGAAGGCTGGTAGGTTATGCGACCGCATGGTCCTGTATACACGTATGTACGGGCAGATAGAGAGAGAGAGCACTTACGCAAATGTCATTAGAGGGAAGGAAGTGCGGGTGAGGCAGGACACAATCATACTCGACGACGTCCCCCGAGTTGCAGTGCGGTGTAATTAGCTCGTACTTACTCACCGGCCGAGGCATGGAGTTGGGCACGTCAATTGTGTTCGCCACCCCCCCATTCCTGCCATTTGCGTGTGTGTGTATATGTGACATATATTGTACAACGTCCACATAACACGTGCGAATAACTAACGACACAACAGTGAGAGCTTTTGAACGTAAAATTTGCAATCTTACGGTGAGTGCCTCAAAGTGCGTGCGTACGTACTAGGTATTCCCCGAGTTATTAGTCACGAGGTGATTGTATATATCGAGAGATGCAAAGTTTTCAAGTGCCGTTTTCGAGAAAGGACTTTTGATGTAGCTTTTTCTTTCGGAACTGTAGTCCCATCTTGCTGCAATGCCATCAAAAAGTTTTTTCCTTACTTCCTACAAGTTGCCGATCCTTTTTCATCGCCATTTGTATTCTTTTTGGTTTTGGAGAGAATTTTACCATTAAAAAATTTACTTGGCATACCGTTGGATGCAACTAATGTCATAGGAACACTGATATACCTTGTTAAGAATATTTTCTATCACACGCCAACTTGTGTAACACTCAACATGTCATTATTACAATAGATCAACGCCATTTAGTATGTGTACACTTATTACATATTAAACTGTGCAAGCGATTATCATAATTGGACTCGTATCGAAATTTCCACAAATACTTGGCTGATTATTTATTCTTTGTGCCGCAAAAGTAATAAACAAAACGCTCTTTGTTTATATTTCGTGATAACCACCCGAATTCCGTAAAATAAGGATTCTTCGAGGCTACAAAATGAATCTTTGTTCCGCTCCACCTGCACTGGCGCGAGAAAAAATTGGCCATACTATATGAGCTCGAATCTTGATTCCGTGCGAGTTTCATATTGAAACGTTTGCCCCCCCCCCCCCCGTCCTAGATGGGATTGTTCCCAAAACAAGCGGGAATCAAGTGAAAACGAAATTGAACGTCCGAGCGGCGCTGGCCCTAATTTTCCCGGCTTTCCTTTTAACGAGAAAGAGCAGCCCGCGAAAATATCATTACGAACGCGATGACGTGAAATACCAGAAGTTTCGTCCCTCCCTCTCCGCTTCATTAAACTTTGTCCCCGCTCTAGAGTTTCGCCCGAGACGAGCGAAAATACCCCGGTACCGCTGTTTTTTCTACGCGCGATTTTTTTTTCCCCTCACCCCTTCGTAGAACAGGATTCTATGCGTTTTCATCCTCGTGATTCCGTGAGGTTTTTTTTTCCCTACTCTACGCTTCTCAAAAGATTGAAGTTGAAAACTCATCTTTTTTCCCCCCTTTTTGTATGAATTAAAAAAAAAAAAAAATCTTCCCCCAACGATTGATTCTCGACTCGCTCTGCAGTCAACCGTTTCGACATTCCTCGAGATGTATATTTTCAATGTGCAAGTTTTGTGAATATCAAGTACAGACACTTTTCCCCCCTCCGCCAATTTGGCGATCGAGAGTATCCAGCCACCACTATAATCTACTATATAGTCTCCGTTGGGCCGTAGTACCAAGGAGTTCACGAGGCGCGTGTGAATTGAAAATTAGCATTGAAAAAGGAAAAATTGGCACCTCGTTTCTACTTCCGAAGCGAAGAGACGTGGCATGTATATATAAGTAATGACGCATACGACGCCACTTACGTTACCACACTTACCCCATACGGAGCATAAGTACACCTCCGTTTACCTGCCAGCGAGTTACAGCGGTAATTTGATTCTGGTACTCTGCACACGCGTGGAAAGAGTGAGGAAGGAGGCAAATTATAGTGCCACACTGCGAGGTTACCTCGTTCAGGTGCACGAGGGTGCTGCTGGTGTATTAGAGGATAATGTATATTATAATATCGGGCTGGATCGGGGCTGCTTTGAATGGCAAGTAGGTGGCCCATTAGGCCGCACTTTATCGCCTCTTCGCTCAGGAGGAGGAGGAGCGAGTGTCTATAGCTGGGGAGCATAAGAGGGTCTTTGGGGCTGGGTGTAAGCGCTAGGGTGATTAGTGCGGGCCTACTTATGCGCGAGCGCGGGGAAATTTCGTTTCGAGAATATATCCCTCGTTTGTCGAGTGGGTTGTGAAGTAACGTTGGTTTTTCATTTTTTTTTTTTTTTTTTTTTTTTTTTTTTTACGTAAGGCTCTCCAGCCCATCTGACTGTACATCATTTCCTGTACGACAAATTAATATCTCAAGAGTAAAACAAAGCAACAATATAAAATTGAGCTCAAATGTACCGATTTTACTTCATTGGTGAAGTTTTTCTTTCAGCCTTCAAAATAAGACGTACGAAAATATTATGTGCATTAGCCAACTGTCAAACTAAACATCTACTTCTGATGGTGTCTTCAACTTCAGATGCACTCTAAATGCGTGAGTTGAATGTTAAAAATTTTTTATGTTTGTGTGACAAAAAATAAGGATTTTATCGTACAAATGTCCCACCAATTTATCTGTGAGGAAAAAGAATCAACTCGACGCTGTCCTTATTAAAAAGGTAATTCACTCACTTGGCGTTGGAAAGTAACGTTGGCACGTACCGACAAGTGTTTACGCTAATCTTTAAAAGAGCATCTTGTTTTCTCAAATCTGCATCAATCTGGCCGGCGTTTCGGAGCGTGAGACGAAGCTCGGCCCTAATTCGAGCTCAAAGGCGAGCGGAACGGTGTTACCTCTGATGAAAAAAAAAAAAAAAAAGATTCTCACATGTAGAATGATTGCGCTGGCTCTTGAGACCCCGGGGAAAATTTACGAGATTTCTGGAATGAGCTTTGATGTGTATACGCGTGTAACGTGTGCGACTCTGCGTCTTTCCATGGGACGCTTGGATTACCGGCAAAGAGATGACTAATCTCGAACAAGACATGCTTATGGTATGAATAACATCAAACTTCTATCATAAAAACACACTCGGTGCTCTCTCTCTCTCATTTTGTAACTAACCAGAGTTACCACGTAATAGAAAAAAAAACGAGCATATTATAATTTGTCTTGAAGATTAAAATTCGTTCCAACCTTTGTAACTTTGACTTGAAATTCATTGAATCCTTCGGAGGATCTTCTTGAGCAATAACCACTCATATCAAGTATCACTTTTGTTGGTGCAGCGCTTGTCATTTTGCGCTTTCACAAGAACACGGGCTTGCAACAAAATCTATATTTTTCTCCTTTTTTTTTTTTTACAATTCCTAAATCCCGCAAATTTTACGGTTCTTCTCGTTAAAATTTCAATTCGCCGTTCTCGTAAATACGTATCGTGTTTCACCGCCTTTTCCCGGAAACGTATCGGTAACCACATCCCTCCGTCACTGATAGCGCGGCACCCTATTATTATCTGACATAAATGTGATATCTCAAAGTTGAATGGTTTCCGATGTGACGATGTGATTGGATACGATCGATAAAAACAAAATAATAATAATTGAACACGTCATCCGTGGTCAGAAAATAAATATAATCACGGAGTCTCTGATCAAAATATTATAATGTATCTCCTATGAGTATACATATCAAAATCTGACGTCATTAATCGAAGCGTAAACAATTTTTTTCTGTTCTTGTTAATATTTGTGCCGCTAAAATTATTGTATACATGAAATCTCATCGGTTTGACAATTTTGCAAAAATTTCCACCAAAGCCTCAGTGGTGCAACATTATGAGAACTTGAAAACGCCGATTTCGTTTATTTTCTGAGGACATCACTTGTCATCCTCATAGCGAATTCAAATTGAAGCTTGTGGTGGCAATGTACATAGTCATCAGAGCTATCTTCAATGGCAAGATCAGAGTGATGATGAAGTACATGAGGTAGTGAAAATGACTTTTATCTGATCATATGTAACTTTGATGTGGTTTTACTGGATTGTTGGAAAAGTAGACACACAACTATTCTTCAGTCAACAAACAATAGGTTTCCTTGACGACGCTTGTCGTTGCGTATTAATGAGCACTTAAAACTTTGACAGTAATAAATAGGCACATGCAAAAAAGGATTTTCACATAAGTCTAGTATTTGGTGATAAGCTCATTTCACCCGAAACACGTACTTTTGGTGAGTGTTAGCGTGTCCGCGGAGACGTAAAAAAATAAAGTCGCATACTGTTATCTCGGTAAAGTGGAATTCATCAGGTGTTGTTAATTATAGCCACACAAGTGGAAGTCGAGATAGCGTCACCAACCGGTGTATTTATGAACCGCCTCGACCACAAGTGTAAGGTGATAAGCGTTTTTTGCAAAACATTCGATTGTACGTTATAAAGAATAATAAACGAGCCATTGTGTGTTTTTATATGATAAAGAAATTTTAGGATTAATGATTCATGTTTAGAGCGGTGCATCACCTTTCGAGAGACTTGGTTGGGAGAAACTGTAATTGATGCATGCTCATTATACGCCATGTTACGTGGTCGGTACGAATTTCAAGAAAATTGTGGACATTGTTTGGAAATACTTGTGAGCTGATTTTTTTACAAATGTGTCGTTGATGTTTTGTCAGTCTGAAACACTGCAAGTGGTGATTCAAGACTTAAAAACTTGTTACATTCGTGCATTCAAAGCTCCTCAAAAATATTTGAAATGCGTCAACTGAATAGAGCTACATTAGATGAAAAAAGTTGGTGATGTATAAAAAAAAAAAATGTATGCACATATGTTTATGAACATTACTGTAGCAAAAGTTTCAATCCTTGGAATAAACTAAAATGGAAAGAAATCATTTTTCAGAAAAAAAGGAAAATAATGGAAAAATATAGTGGAAAAATACGCAACCTGCAAATGGTCCCTTTACTGTGAAAGTTTTTTGCTTACATTTGTAAGAAAAAAAAAAAAAAAAAAAAAAAAAAAAAAAAAAAAAGATAATGAGCCTTGTTTAATCAAAATTAATCCTGTAATTAAATATTTTTATGATTCATGAGTTATAATTGACTAAGAAACCATGGATTTGCACGTATATTTGTACTGTTGAACGTGCATTCATAAATAATTGTAAAATAACAATTAAGTACAGCTTCAGTTTCAAACGAACAAAGCTCATTATCATTTCATTGTTTTTTCATTCACTTGCCAATGTAAACAAAAAATTTTTCATTAGAGGCACCGTTCCCAGGTTATGTATTTTTTCGTTACATTTTGCAATTTTCCACCATTTTTTAGTAAAAAATTTTTTTTACATTTTTGTTGATTAGAGCTACAAAAATGTGCAAAAAAAATTCGTGAATACAATTTTTTTCAGGAAACCTCCAATATGACTACTCTACGCAAGGAAACAAAAGTTAAGCTGAATATTTTTAAATCCATGTCAAGAAATTAAATATGACATTAAACAATAACTATTTTATTTCAAGTGATTCTCGCCAGAAGCTAAGGATCGCTTGATAAGTAGTCAGTTTAGCGTGTCGAGTTGGAAATTTTCGTGCAACATTGTTACAACACCCCGACGTGCTCGCGATTGTAATCAAAACTTTCACCACCCACCCTCCAAAGGTATTGTGCCTATGTGTATTGTGCCTCTGCTGTGTAAGTGTAACGTCTGAATTTTGATACGTAATTTGCATACACTTCCAAAACGACTAACCCTCTGTTCGGCAATTAAATTTGTTAGTATTTTATTTAATATAAATAGTAATGGAATAATGCAGTATTTTTATTTTATGATTTGAATCATCACGGTTTATTTAAATCATGGGTCAGATTGTGCTGGCATCCACTGATACCGTACGAATTAGCGCTAACGAACCTGACCGCATTTGAGATAGAAGGTCAAAGGTTCCTCGAGTTTGGAGCAAGAGGGGCAAGATGGGCTTTTGAGAAGGACACCGATGAAAAAGAACGCAGCCGTCTCCATCGCTGTGGCATCAGTTGATAATTATCCACTGTACTTTCCCTTTGGTGCTACTCGACTAGCACTATATGTACCCTCTTTCTCTCGTCAAGCGTAATTTTTTTTTTTTTTTCATCCTCTGGGTCAGCCCACTGATTAAGAAATTGCATTCTAACTCGAATTTGCGTTCGTAAACTGACGTTTTTCCAAAGTAGTATTAACTCAACGGATTTTTAATACGAAATGTGTTGAAAAAAGTGGTATGGATTTTGGAATTTTCCATTCAAGCTTCATTAATATTATTGTAATGATGATAATCAGAATGGTAAAACGAAAAAATAATGTAAGGTATAAAAAAAATTTATTTCCAAGTGTTCAATTGTTTCCAAGTGAGATTAAATGATTAACTTACATTAGAGAATCGAAATGTGCATGAAGATTACCGGAATTTACCTGGATCACAGAAATAAATTATATCAACTTAAAAAATTTGATTGTATTAGATGTAAAATATTATAATTATGAGATAAATGTTATGAAGAATTAATGATCAAATGCAAAGTTGTTTCTTAATTGAATGTGAGAGCCATATCAGTAAGTAAGTACTGAAAAACGTACATGATTAAACACCATCATAATTATTAATTATGTTGTATCAAAAAAACAATTTTTTTTCTATTTTCAAGTTTATTTGAACCAAAACGTATGTTTATTATGTTTACTATGGTTTTTTGTCAAATTTTTAAATTGTACTTGAGTTGTAAGTAGTAACAGACAAGTAAGGTAAGACATGACCGACAGGTTAAGAAATTGAACTTGCAGAATCTAATACGCATTTGCAATCGAAAAAATCACACACATTTTTACAGGTTCTAAGGAACTTTTTAAGCCACTCGGCTTGCAAAATTTTTTTGTCCATCTCTCTTGTTTGACATACGTATAAAGATCTTCGATACATTCGATCCTGACATCTGGGAAACTGTATTTTTCCAAAAATATTTTTCTAGATACCAGATGTACTTACCATACGATCAAAATAACAAAGAATTATAAATCAAAAATAAACAATGATTTGTAAAAATAAAATAAGTTTTGATGAAAGAAATACATTAATTGTGGATTCGACCCTCGACTGAATCATCACGCGGTTTATTCCTGCCTACACTAATATTATGTACACTTACCGAATAATCGTGTAACAGACCATAAATACTTGTTCGTTATATCAAGAAAAAAAAAAAAACAAAAAATAAATTAAAAAATAAACAAAAACGATGAAGTAATTCAAGTATCGAGGGTTGAATTTGCGTCGACTTAATTTATGTTACCATCTTCGACGTACATTGTACAACTATATTAGCGGTACTTAAATACTTATACACCATTAGGCTGTCCCCATCGTCTAAGAGCGTATCCACAAGCTGAATAGCTCACAACGCTCTGAACGGCACCGAGGGTGTATACATACACCTACACGTGTGCAGCCCAGCCTCGTGCACCTCTGACAATATATCCCATTCATCCCGTGCGAGCGAGGCCCGCATTCAGCCCCCGACGCTGGAGGTCCCCACTACGTTTACCCCGTCGCCTATTATAGCCACCCCCACACCCGCGAGCTTCGAGCGTCTCCGTTGCATCGCGTATATATATATATATATATATATATATATATATACGCACACGCACTTACACCAGCTCTCTCCCTCGCACCCCTGTGCCTTCACGGCTCTGTTTACTTTCGTCTGTTCCAAGGGTATTGGGTTCCCCGGTGCTGTAAGTACATCGCGCTTTGCTGTACACTCCTCCGGGGGATGGAGGGGGGGGGAGGCGAAAAATTAGGAAGCTTTCGGCTGTCGGCTCTCGAGCCACGGAAGCCGCGAAGAAGAGTATATATACAAGGGATGTTTCGATTGTCTTGCACGACGAGGCGAAGGGAACTCGATAAGATGACGAGATGAGATACCCAATATGCTGTGGAGAGGGTTGGAAGTAGTGTGTGTTTGAAAACAGGGTAACGGGGGGGGGCTACCTACCTATCAAGCAAGGCCGTCGTCAACCCCTTTGTTTTCCGTCCTCACTTTTGCCGCTGTGTACTGCCGGTGGTGCTAGTCACGGCTGCACGTGGAATAATTTATCGCGGGAACACGCTGGCTTTTTGTGTGGCCCTATACTCCCTTGTGCCGCTGCAGTTACACCCGTACCAATTGTAATGCACGAAACGCGGCATTTAATGCATTTTAATGAATAACGGGCGCGTGTCCTCCCTCCCTCTCTGCACCTCGTCTCGCTCGGTCTTTGCTTTTGCTGTTGTTGTTGCGCGTTTAATTAAATCGTATGTATTCTTCTTTTGTACTTTACAGATGCTGCACTGCTGTCGTTCACTGTAGCGATGTAAATGATTGTTGTTATTGTATCCTTATCCGGATGATAATCGTACGGGACGTTTTTTTGGCGAGTGTTTTCTCTAGTTGAAGCATTACGAATAACGGGGTACTTACTTGTGGAATATTATTTTTCAACCCAAAGTTTCGTACTGCAAGCGTCACAAGGTATATTGCGAAGTACTGTTGATCCCACGTTTCAGTATATCGGTGTCGTAAAATTACAATATTGACTTCGAGGTTCTGGTGTCGGTGACTAAAGTTGTATTGAATGTCCGATAAAGATGACAATATTTTTCTTGACCGAATGCAAGCTTGAACTTCTTGACTCCTGAAATCGTCACTTGGACACATCCATCGAGTACACCCAAAAAGAAGCGCCTCTGGTCTACAAGTGATTTGAAGTGAATGGTTGATCCAGATGCATTTTGAGAAATAAATTTCACTCCAAAAAAGGTCCTGTAACCACCAAACTTTTGGCTAAACAATTTATACCTTCGGATGTTTGGAAATTTTTAAACTGAATACTAGCTGTGAAAAAAAATTTAATTATCGGCTCTGTTGTGGATTGTGTGCACTCAATGAATCCCTTGCACGGCCGAGTAGCCTATCTTTGCCATTAATCGAGTGAAAAACCAATAATACAGGGCTCGAAATAGAGACTCGGTGTATGCAGTGTGTGTACTTGAAATCAATGTTACATTTCCGGACAAACTAACTAGACTTTAATGAAAGCATGCGAAAAGTTTTAATGTCATATGGCTTCTAAGGATAATTTTTTAACGTATTTGACAATAATTACTTCTAAAATCTATGAGTCTCGTGTTATTGTCGCACCAATTCCTACGCTTTTATTTATTTTATACCCCGAAAGTAAAACCAGCCGAGTCTTGAGAACAAGTTCGTTTTATGCAAGCCTTTATCGTTAAACTTTTGAGCAAATGTTATTTAAAATTATCCACGCGTTTGGAACCGACGTACATTTAGGAATGGAATATAACTTCCATCCATTCTAATTAGAATCCCAAACATTGACTTTCCTTTAGTTCTTGGAATTTTACTCACTGATTGTTACATTTGGATACAATAGGAATAGCTATTCGAAAAGAAAACGAAGACTCATCCCTACGCTTGAGACAATGTTTATCTTTTGCCAAGCTGCTCTGCCTCTTCCTAATATTATTCTTTACTTTTCAATATCTTTCGCCAAGCACTGTGCAGTATTCTTACAGAAATTTATATTTTTTAGTTCAATAATTAATAAGATTTTGTTAAAGTTGCCATTCGCTTTCGATAACTCAAACGAGTTTTCCACGCCATCCTCGCAATAAAACTCACTACAGTCAGTATCGAACGCTTTATGACATAACTAATTCTTTTTGTACTATCTCGGAAAATAAAAGACAAGTTTATAAAAACACTTTTATTGAGAGTAAGGGCTTTACCACCATTTTCCATAAAAAATTAAAGCAGACCGTAGATAAATAGTAGAACACCTGAATAAATACTAAAATCTCGAATTTCTTCGGAATTGTATAGGTTTGCTTTGGTTAAAAATAGGGAAAAAGAGCCACAATTATCCGAATGAGATACCTAATTAGGGCAAGAACGACAGCTGGATTTTCACGGGAAGGAAAAGTTTGTGAAAAGATAAGGACACAATATATCATTCGAAGATACATCGAGGCAAAGGAAAAATCTCATGGATAGCAAGTGTAGTCGTCGATTGCAACCCACCTTTTTTTTTTTTTTACATCCATAAACGTGTACCACGGTATGGGAGAATAAAAACGAGACAATGCAACGCATTACCATAAATTTTTCATACGCACGTGTGTGTATTGCACTTAAAAGTAAAATGCACGACAGAAGCCCTTTTCTTTCCTTCAGCCGGTACGCCTCTTTCAGCTCTTTGCGCAGTACGGCATATATATACGTACGGCCCACCGAGTGAAGTTGTTGCACTCTCTCTCTCTCTCACCGCATTGTTCTCCTTTCGTTTCCGCGCGCACAATAAATATACATTATCTATCCCGCGACCCGTTTTCTCCCTTTTCTCTCCTCTCTTTTGCCCTTTATTTCCCTCCGTATATGCGCCACAGCACGCACGAGACGATGAAACTTTTAAGAGTCGCGGAAAAAAAAAGCATGGAAAAAGTGCCCGATGATACTTGCCTTGTATATATACATACTGTATTCATTAGTTTTGCTCTAAAAAGCATAATTGTCCTTTTAATTTCTGGAGTGAATAAAAATTTCTCATTATTACATTACCTTATTAGCTTTGAGCTTTTGCGCAATTTTTCGTAACTCGTGTACTGTTTCTTTATTTCAGAAATGCTATGAGCATGAATAATTAAAAATACAAACAAACTCAAAGGCTTACTTTTCTTTAGCGTGGATGAATTTTAAAAATTCAAAAAAAAAAAAACTGTAATTAGAGGTCTGACTGCAATAAGGAGACGAGTGTTTTTTTTATGTCATTGACTCTTCTTTGTAGTCTATTCCAAAGTTGCTGAGATACTCTTCGAAAAGGGGTTTTTTTTTTATTTTATACGTTTGGAAATAATAATTTAAAAAAAAAACTTGAAGGAGGGAGTTAACGATAAACAATAAGGGTTGGTCCCTCGATGTTCATCCAGCCCTTCCATCACCACCAAAGTTCCGAACTATTCTCCGTAAAATCAGTATCCATCATGAAAGTTGAAGCTCGTGTGTACTTGTACAGTCAACACACTTTCACAACGATATAAGACAGTTTGAGTAAACGTATTCCGTATGGTAATCAGGCACTGAAGTTTCAGTTGGTACCAACAACGGGTAGCATACCGGGACTTGTCAGACGTTTAAGGTAGTTTGCATCCATTCACTGGTTACTCAAGTATTAAATCAATTCAAATAGTTGAAGGAAACATTTCCTTTGCACTTTTAAAATAATTTATTGACGAATAACCTATATTTTTGATGGTACTGTGTACACTCTTTTGGGTCTGAATATTACGGTGACTGAATTATTTGCAATTTACTGAGATCTACAGATTTTGTATTTCACATTAGTTGCTACATAAAATTTGTTATTTGATGATTAAAAATTATTTTTATTTAATGTACATCTTAGCTTAGATCTACATCTTAGCTTCACTGCTTCAGACTCTTAGTTTCTAAGTTTTTATCTTATCTGAGTCCGTTAACTTTGTGTCTGTTTCTCGTAATTTTATTTTTTAATCGGTGTTATTTACTCTTTTACTCTGAAGTAACTGTAGTTTATCAAAAATTTTTTCTAAAAATATATTTTAAACGTTCAAGTAGTTTTATGTATTTTTTCATGGAAGTTGTTGCATTGCTTTTTTTTTGTGTTAGGAGTAACCGATAAATTATATAATACTAGAAATCATTAGAGCCCCATAAAATTTTTGATGCATGTGAACATTTCAGTCATGCTCAACGTGCACGTAGAAATACGCATTTTTTCACTCCCAATGGGAACTGAAACCTAAAAAAAGTTTTGCCTTCTCATACACATATACGTATATATAAACCCTGACATGCAATATACCATAAAAGCAGTGTAACCCTCCAAAATAAAAAAAGGCTTTCCGTGCATAAAGTAGAAATGAAAAAATGTGAAACAGTGGATATGAATCAGCAAGAAAAAAAAAGTTTGGTTGTTCTTGGTACGAGTAGGCACATATTTTACATATTTCTGTATACTAATGAAATACATCATTTTAGCCAAAAAGATACAGTTTCCAATACCACTTACAGTACGACCCTACTAATGATTTGTGAAAAATCATGCAATACATATTTCAGAGAATAAATGTTATTTCTATGTACTTATCATTGCGTTTAAGAATTTTTTTCAAATAATTAGATATCTGTTTCTTATTCTCTAAGAAAATAATCCACTATTTCATCTGACAAAGTTGTGGTAATTGTTGTATCAAAAGTAGTAATGATAAATTAAATGTTATAGCACATTTACAGTAAAATATATTTTTATAAAAACAATTGTGTCACTAGGTATTTGAAAAAGTAATTATTATTTCTACCCCTAGCGCTTAGAATAGACATAGGTGTATTCATAACATAAATGATTGTATAATACATAGATCTCCAAATATGTCTTAACTAACAGTAGGTACGTTTAAAACAAAAAATATATACCAGAGTGTTTTTCACGCACGTATATGCATACAATACAGAAATGGAGTAGGAACTGCAGTTTACAGAGGGATGGAAGTTTGACATTGATTTTTTTTCAATCCTCGATAGAAAAAAGGAGTTTTGGAATTCCCTTGCACGAACAACAGAGCTTTTAGAAAAGAATGTACGTACTTATGTACAAATCAAAGAAAAAGAGTCCTCTCTTTTCGTGTCGTGAAAAATGAATGAAAATTTTCTGTAAAATGTATGAGAAAAATTTATGTCACGCCAAAAACTTTTATGACATGACATACTTTCTTGGAAGCTTTTATTGAATGTTTGGAAAGTAATTTTGAGGGAAAAAATGTCTGGTTTAAACGTGGGGGGGAAAAAATGTGAAATTTTATTGTTAAAAAATTCACGGATCGTAGCCCCGGAAAATGAGAAAAAGTGTTACATAAAATTAAAGTTCGTGATACAAAACGTCCGAAAAATTGGCTTCACTTTGTTGATTTCGAGAAAAGTTTTGTAACGGAGACTTTATTCGAAAGTAACTTTTGATCCTTCGACTCTTTTTCAAAAACCGAAAAAGTCAGGACTCACTTTATCTACTTTATTTAACATTTTACGAGCTTGAAAAATCGGCAGTCGAGTTATATTTTGTTCTTAAATTTTGTTTCCAGATTAAAAGAGACTTTAAAAAGGGTCAAACAAAATTTTAAGTGAATGCTAGGGACAATGGCATATTTAGATGTGGAATAATTTTTTTACCATAGGAAGGTTCATTACTTCACTCAAGAAATAATTGGTGATATGCTCTAATTTTAATGATTAAAATTTATTGTCATTTTTTTGAGCTTTTCACAACTTTTTCTTGAAACGAAGAAAATTACCAAAAAAAATAATGAGAATTACGGACAATTTAAACAAATCAATATTCAATAATATTTAACCAAACAATCATTTATACGTGCAATCGTGGTACATGCAAATAATTGATATTCAGTAGTTCATCATTAAAAAACTTTAATTGACCATCATTACTTTTGAAACTTTCCAAGTCGTAAATCATAAAAGTAATGGTAACTAAAATGTTTTAATCATACATCAGAAATGTAATAACCAATAAAATTCCTTTTCACGAACAAATAAATTGTTTCAACAAAATCCAATCAAAATATTTGCAAGACCTTGTAATATAGCGTGCCTATATGCAAAATAAATCATCCGCGTACTTGCCACTCCCGAGCAATTCTTTGCATGTAATTCAAGCAGGGGCGTCGATGCGTACGCGTATAAAGTACGCAAAGAAAGCCCGTACCTGCCCTAATAAAAACGCCTACTGCAGGTGGGCCTTCATAAATGGCACCGCTCGAGAGAAACGTTCTCCTGCGCGGCATTTTATTCCCTTTTCGCTTCCATTTTAGCATCACCGCGCGGACGTCACTGGTGACAAAGACAAGGCCGCATCGGGGGAGATGAGGGACGGCGATATACACGACCAGTGCCGCGTAAATAGCCCGCCGCGCCGTTTATTTTCGCTCGGTCCTCGTGTCGCGGGACTCTTGAATTATTCCGGATTTGCGGCTCCCTTAGTGGCTCTCTCTCTCTCTCGATCCAAGTATCCCTCACCGCCATGCCATGACATCCCGCATTCGTGTAAGCTCGGGGGATTCACCCTGTAGCTTTTCGGTCGTCCTCTTTTGCATGCATCCCTACACAGAGTGATCTAACGGATGCGCAGCTCAGGAGGAGCTTTTCTGGTAATTCCTTTTTTGGAGCGCCAGTGTATGTGCAGCACCGTTGCCGCGAGGGTGCAAAACCGATGACGCGCGGCTGATCAAATATTTGGGGATCTGCCTCTGGTTTCGGAAGTCGGGGCTTTTTCTCGTTTGCATTTTTTACGCGCTTTGGAGATTCGTTCGCTGATTGGCAGTCAAGTACACTTCATCGTTTTTACACGAGCTTTTATTTTAGCTGTGGGTCGTGGGATTGATGAAATTGGGTAACGATTTTTCACTCGCACATCTTGATTGGCTAATAGGAGTTTTTCCGATGCAAATTTTTGCCAAAGATAACAATTCAATCTCGTACTTCTTGTTTTTATTCGATTGGGTTGAACGTTAAATTAAATTATAACCAAAGAGTCATTAAGTATGCGTAGGATAAAAACATTATCATCATTATGGAATTTTTCAGTTTATTGATGAAAGCCTGTGGTTACGATTTTTTTTTTCAAGAGAACATTCGTCTTTCGGAAAAAAATATATCATGGTAAGTGTGTTTGATTTTTTTCTCCAATTAAGATGTAAGTAATAAAATCGAGAGGTAATTTGTGCAAGTAGCGAGTAATGTTGTTGCAAACGTATTTTTTCACTTTTTCTATTCGGTATAAATATATAGTGCTTACTCTCTTCATTTTTCAATTGCTTGTTATTTTCAAGCCGTTTTTTTAACACCAAAAGTTACTTTCGACTTGTCTTCTTACGTACTTTTCTGACTCGAGGATACTCAAAGGGCACAGAAATTCTGACATACATTCCGTTCTTTTTATTCCAAATACTTTACATCCTTCGCGAAGCGCATTTCTATAACATGTTTTCTTTTTTTTATTCTCCCTCAGCTATGTGCTTCAAATTGAAGTACGAGAACGTAAGTCCAATTTTTTTTTTCAGGTCACTTTTTTTGAAAAATAACGAGTTAGTATGTAAAATACGTCATAAGTCGTACGTACCAATTCGCTGTTGACAAAAAATTCTACACATCGTGAAAAATTTCGTTACTGTGGAAAAAAAACAGTTTTCAAAATACATTTACACGTTACATTCCGTAGTTTACCAAAAAATCTTACAAACCTTCAATTTCAGTTCTGGCATAGATTTTACTGTACACTAAGAAAACTTGGCCTGAGTAAATTTTCCACAAAAACCAAATTACAAGCTTATGCGAGACTGTAATTTGTAAATTTTTGAAAACCTATAGATATATTATTTTAATAGTACCTTCTGGTTTTATACAAGCAAAAGCCTGAACTTATAAAAACACCCACAAATGTAATTAAAATAAAATTTTTCATAAAATATTTCCAGAGTGTGTTAGAGAATAAAACGTTCCCTCTGGCCGGAATGATCAGTATCTGTGTTGTGTGTCTTACCAAACATGGAACTATCTACTTGCCGAGGAACCTCAAAGGGGATAAGTTATCGAAAGTTTCTTGGCTTCACGACCAAAGAGAATTCCGCTTTTTTATAAAACAAACTCTTTTTGACAGTCAACAATGAAAATGAAAATTCACCAGGAAATAATAAAAGTTTTGACAATTAAAAATAAAAAATAAAAAGCGTGACACATGACATTATTTTTTTCTTAGTATTCCAAAATTTCGAAACCAACATCTAGTACAGGGTTTCACAATAACATTTGGTTACACTACGATCATCAATGGTTAATTAACTACCTGGCTGTAAGTATAGAAACACTAATTCATCAACTGCTGTGTTTTTTATAATTTCAGAAGAGCAACCCCAGCGTGACCTAGAGAGACAGTTTTCATGGCCTCCTCGGCACTACGCTGATGCCTGCACAAAAGGCACGTTGCAGTAGCGCCTGCAGCAGTTTCTTCCTTTTTTTTTCTTTTTTTTCTTGTCATCGTATCACAGTCTCGCGGGCGGCCGCGAGTAGGAAAGAAGGAAGAAAAAACTAGGACCATATACCCCGCGCCCAAGCGAGGCTGCATCGGCTCTCCCTCCCACAGCGAGTACTGTAATGCACCTCCTCATCCACCCGCCCACCCTTCCTCGGCCTATACCCACTCTCCTCTCTCGACCCCCTCGCGATTTCGGACCCCCCCATCCCCCGTTGAACGACCGCAGTGACGTCAGTGTACACAGACGAGCTTTCACACCCTCGCGCGTGTATATACCTACACCACCAGGAGCTTGCAGCTTCCGCGTAACGAGCGACTACTGGCGCTGTCTGGTGGACAAAGTGGAGAGCTATAAGGGTTCAAATAAACCGCCAAAATAATGGTAATGCCCCTGTTGTAGGTTTAAACTTTAAACTACAGTAAATCAGATTTTTTTGTCAACTAATATTATGTATTGCTTCTTCTACTATCCCCCTCTTGTTTCAAGACTTTGCCCGATCAAAAGAAGATTATTCGTTTATTCGTATGGCCATGGTTCACAATCAATGTTGGTTTTAACCACCCTATATAGGTCTATTTTTCTTTTTAAAATTAACATGTCGATTTTTTCGTTGGAGTATTCTAGGCTTATATTTATCTCGTGCCATTGATTGGATAATCTCACGGATCGACATTCACTTAACCATGAAGAGGATGTATTTGCAGTGGATTCTAATTTCATTGAAAATGTGTAAATACTCATCAGAGCAGCTCTGTCGTGCCAAATTCGGGTGTATGCGTATGTAGACTCGCGTGGTAGTAACGACGCGACAGGGCACCAGCAAAAACTCGCATTCCGGGATTTCGAATGCGACCCATGCTCCCTGACCTATTTGAGAGCCAACTAATGCACGCGCACACACACAACCACGCACTGCGGATACGCGGGTATACCCTGTGTCATATACCAGAGCAGTGCGTTACCGATGCCAGAGAGGTGTTTTCCGCGTGCCAGTACCACTCGGACATGATCCTCCGTCCGTCCCGGCATTAACGACCGCACCGTCCGTTATTGCGTCACTCCTACCCTATGCGCTTCCTACTCTTTCTCTCTCTCTCTCTCTCCGTCCTGTAAACACAATCTTTGTCCCACTTTTCATGCTCTTCGGCGTTCAGCTGGCTCTTCAAAATGTATCAGCTATCCTTTTAAAAAGTGGTCCCTTTTGAGGGTTATCAGAATTTCGAAGGACATTTTTTCCGCGACTTTTCACCGGTGCCGGACAAATCAGGTGTGTGGCCCACTTTTATTGGGGCCACAAAGAGAGAATTCAACAATAAGTTCTGTGACAGAAAAAGTTTTTTGACCCATGGGTTTTTAATGAAAAATTCATGGGAATTCCATGAATCTTTCAAGTATATATATATATTTCAACAACTGTAGGGATTGACAAAACGAGCACATGGAAACAGTATAGGCCTCGAAAAAAGCTCGGAAACAATGTTTACCAGTAACACGTTATTCACGCCTGGAGTGCATCAAAAACTCTCTAAGTAGATTACTACTGTAAACCTTTATAGAGTCTTTTTTTTTTTTTATAATTATTTTTGCGTAACTAAAGTGGTGTTTTTAAAAGCAACGCGAGTGCTTTTGTACGCGCCCACGGACGTGGAGGATGATCGTTACTTATCGAGAGCACAATTAAGTAAAACGAGACTGTTGTTCCAATAAATTTCCTTTTTATTTTTGCACTGAATTTCCACTTTTCGTTATTTTTGAGGTTTCCTTCACTTTCAGAAATGACTGTTCCACATAAGGGTCCTCTATTTTTAGAAACGCATAATATACCCACTAATTGTAGAGTAGAAAAAATTTCCAGACTCATTTGTTGTGAGTCTTATTAGAATATAGTTAAAAAAAAAAAAAAAAACGTAACGAAACACTGCGAATTGCAAAAAAAAAAGACGAAAAACAATGGGGGAAAAGTTTTTTTCCTTTTTTTACTTAGAGTAAATAATTGTAGTATTTCAGCAAAGTGTTGCATACAAAATTTGTAAAAATATGTACAGTACAATTAATTTTGATAAATTGTTTCATAATCACAAATAAAATTCCGAAGCAACAAAAATTAAAAAAAAAAAAAAATTCTCATCAAATGGTACAACGATGCAATCTCACCCCTAGTAGGGCAAAGGGTGCAAATGCAACCTGCAAAAAAAAAAAAAAGTGTATACACATGGACAACCTCGTTTTATCTTTCGCCAAAAACCATCGCGAGATCGTTTCCCTCCGCACACAAGCCATACCCCCGTGTGCGCGCCCAGCGCTTCATTGCTCCCATCGGCAACTTCCCCACCTCCTCGACTCTATTATAAAATACCTGCACTTTACCTATGACGCATGGGACGCCTGTTATATTTCAAAGCTGCGAGTAAGCTGATGGGCAGATCGCATTAAAAAAAAAAAAAAAAAAAAAAAAAAAAACAACAAAGCATCTGTGAAATTCTACTCGATTCTTCTTCGATGTTAAGCACATAGAGTTAAACAATACACAAAACATAGTGATAATGGTGAAAAAAGAATTATGTCTGCGTATAATGTTCTTTTATTTTCTGACTCCTTATTCTCTACTCGTATAAATATTAATATTAAAGCCTTTTGTCCACGCATGGAATATAAGTAATTACTATACGTACGCACGCGTGTCGTAATATTTTCTCTTGAAGCGTTAATAACTTTTCAGTTCAATGAGTCATGTGTACGGTAATGCTTGTGTATTTAGTAAAACATCAGCCGATAAGACGTGTATGCACATTTTATACAAAAATAGGAGCCAATAAAAAAAAAAGAGAGTAAAAGACGAATTTTAAAATTGAGAGGACCACAAAGTAGTAGTATTTAGTGAGCTGGATTTTTTTCGATAGTCCATCGATGATGATGTTGATGATAAAANCCAAGTCGCATACAGACAAACATATAAATCGGCCGAGAGAGTCGCAAGCCATATACCTCGCGTAGGACGGAATGAATGATTTTTTTTTTTCCTTCTATTTTTATTCCTGCAGAGCGCGCGCGGTCAATATCGCGAATCGTACACAGGTATATATAACGTATACCAGCACAGCGGTTCAGCTGTAGCGCCCCGAGCCACCCCTCTTTTGACGCAGCCTCCGCATCATCATCATCATCCCTGTCGTCTGAATGGCACTGCTCCGCAGGGCTGTTTTATACAAGTTTTGTTATCCCTATGCACGAGTGCGCCTGAACTTTTTTTTGGGATCAAATTTAAGGTTCGAGTTCTCTGCTCTCGCGATCAAACCCCTATACATGACCCGACGAGCGAGTAACGCTCGATAACGCAAGAGAGGAAAATTGTGGAGTCGCGCACCCCAGAAAAAGCACGAGATCTTGTATATACATGTATGTATACGTATACGCGCGTGTGCGCTCGCTCTCCTGATCGACCCTGCACTGGCGCGTGTCAACCGAAAAATTTGCACGAAAAAAAAAAAAAATAAAAAGCGTCCGCTCTTTGACGCGTGCGAACAGTAAACGCTTACCCCGAGCTGGCAGCTCACTTGGGCGTAAGCTGGGGAAGGGTGGCACGGAAGGGCTCCACACGCACTCGCCGGAGATAAAAAAAAAAAACACTCACCTCTTCCGAGCGATGCAGGCGTCTGGGGGGGGGTGGAGGGGGGTACCTCTCTCTCTCGTCCGGGCACACGCGGTTACAACCGGACACCAGGTCAACGCGCACGCACCAGACACTCGGCGTCGGGGCTCCCCGGCGAGGCCTCTTCTTCGTTGACTCTCAGCCGCTCTGCGGCTGCTCAGGACGGCCGAGCGGTCCTTGGCACTACGTACACTGCCGTCGTTAGCACCTGGGGGAGGACCGAGGGCGCCTGCGCGTGGCTCCTTGCTCGTCCGTCAGCGTTGTCGGGCCACCTCCCGTCTCCGACTCTGCAGAAGCCCCCGCTACAGGGTGGGAGCAAGTGGGTATCTCCGGTGTGGCGCTGCTGCATCAAAGGGGGAGGGGGGTGGGAGACGCCCCTCGCCGAGCGACCCCGCGCACACGTACACGGCGCGTATGTACGTGTACTCGTCTGGGAGAGCTACCGCTGCGTCTCCGTGTGATTTTTCCTCTGCTTCCGAGTGCGGCACACTTTCGACCTCCTCCCCCAACCCCCTTCTGGCTCTTCTCGCATTACCGTGTAGTTCTTTGGGCTCTCTGGAGCATCGCAGGTTTAGCGTTTTTTTTGAGAGGACGCGAAGCAAAGGCCGGCTGATGGTGTAACGATCCAAGCAGGAGCTTCTTATTCTTTTTTTTGTTTTTGTTTTTTTCTTTCCTCCTTCCGCGACTTCGCGGATGTATACCTCAGCCACCCGTTTCCACCCCCGACTAATGAGAATGGTCGTTAGGATTTTTTTTTTTTTTTCTTTTCCTGGGCTGAGTTTTTTCTTTAACAGTGTTGACCGTGGGAGCGGGATCTCCGACGCGATGCTTGGATTTTGAATTTCGGGTGCTGTGTGAGAAGAAGTTGGGCGAGGAGACCCAAGGGGAGCGTGAATGGTCTGGAAAAATCTTGTTTTTTCGTTGACTTGCTCTGGGATGCAGGCGAATCTAAAATGCGTCTATTGTAAACAGTTGGCAGGTTGGGTTTTCCCTCCAAGGGTTGACTTTTCAAACGAATCGGAGGGTTAATTCGTCATTCTAGTACATTATGGTACAAAAATAACATCCCGTTTGCTTGGTCAAATGAAATTGAAAAATAAAATGGGCAAAATTTTTTTTAAACTCACCAGCACCTATGAATGGGAAACGATTGGAAACCGACGACATCAAACTCTGTGATGAATTAAAACTTTTTGAAAAAAAAAAAAAAAATTAACCGTTCAACTGAAACAAACAAAACGAGATGTTGATTCGGTTCATATGAGTAGGAGCACTATCAAGCAGTAACTAAAATAAAACGTGCGGCGACCCGAACAACATCAACAGAATTTCATCACATTACCTGTCATAAGCAGCTCGAAAGAGCAAGTATATACCTTGCCTCCGACAGCAAGGGGTACTGCAAACAAGTAGAACAAGTCAGCGTGTGGTCGGACCGGCCGATCGAGCTTTTACCCGTTCCACTGCTCGCAGCTTCTGTTGTAGCGAAATCGAAACCAAACGGGGGCTGGGAAGGGGGCAGGCATCAAGGCTAATTTTCTATTCCACGTAGGCGCATAATCGACACTTGGCGTGCGCGCGACCCCCCCCCCCCCCCTCCAAGCTCTGCCAGGCTGGCTGTGTTATACTAACAGCAGCGCTGGGTCGTGCAAAAAAGAGAGTCAGAAAAAAAAAAAAGTCTGATCCAACTCTGGAAGGAAATAAAAGGCACATAGGGATACGTACCTCAAAGGGTCATGGATTTATTCGATAGGGGACCCTGCTGAAACCCATCCTACTCGCGTGTATATATAATATCTCGTTGGACCTCTCGGGATCGGGAGAGCTCTAAATAATGCAATCCAACTATTCGTTGCGTTTCAATGGCCCTTGGGTTTGCCGTCGTTTGTCCGTACAACGATAAAAACAATAAAAAAAAAATAAAAAAAACCCCCATGTTTGACAAGGACACTCCCGAGAGATCGAGCGCCAAACGGTACAATCTCGGAAACAAGCGAATAAGCTTTGCTCTCTCGTAGGTATATATGTAAGGCGAGGGAGAGGAGGTTGCCCTCCGGCGCTGACCTGCCGAGTTCTGCCGGCTGCGAAGGTATAGGAAGAGGGGGATGGGGCCACCGAGAAAGCCCTTGAAATCAATAGCCAGACCAACCTGCCGCTGCACCTCTCTCTCTCTCTCTCTCACCTGACTTTGCGCGTTACGTGGACACGTATACTCATTCTTCCCTGTTCCACTCGGCTACACCACCAAGGCATTCCCCCTACCCCTCGGTGGTTGCGTCTAATGCGCCTACACGTGCCTCCGTCCGGCCTCTTCCCGTGTAGAGAGGGTGCATCCCGTGCGTCGTCTTCGTCATTTCAGCACCACCTGCGGAATGAGGCTGTATACGAGCCGGGAGTCGAGGCCTCGAGCTCAAAGACGTTGGCGCCGCGTAGCGTGAGTCTCGTCGACAATGCGGTTGACGGGCCAACGTTTGCCGACAATCGATGCGTCATTGTTTATCATCGGGGCGTGAGTTTTGCCCGAGGTACGAGCGGTCCTGGAAAGTATACAGCCGAGGAATTCAAATATTTAATCCCAAGCTCCTTCACTCCACGGCTATCTTGCAATTGTAACACTAAAACCCGCAACTACGTATAACACGAGAGGCAAATTAATTTGAGTTAATGAATTGCAGGATTACGCGGTGAGCTTGTAAGTCACGGTGCAATGGGGTTGCAGTAGCTCATTGGGCAAGGCTTGTATATACATCTAAAAGGATGTAATTTGTTACCACGCTCGGTATGAGAGCTTTCAAAATTTTTTTTTTTTTTTTTTCTAATTTTTATTTTAGGACATCAAACTTATCTTTCGACCTCTCATATTTTAGAGTTACGTGTATGCACCACATGTATATGAAACTTCGTGTCGAATCAGTGTTTAACTTGTTCTTTTTTTTTTTTTTTTTTTTTTTTTTTTTTTTTTTTTTTTTTTTTTTTTTTTTTTTTT
>NW_019379526.1:98086-125872 GCF_000648655.2 Copidosoma floridanum | reverse complement strand
TCGCGTGGTTACAAATATAAAAAAAAAAAAAAGAAAAAAATAAGTAAAAAAAAGTGTCAACAACAACAACAACAATTTGATGAAATAATAGTGGTCCTTCGACGGGTATGGTCAGTTTTGCGTGTGAAACTTATGTACTGGAGAAAGAAAGTGTAGAACAAACGACTGTTGTCGTTACGTGGAAAAATAAAAAAATAAGTTAATTACCGATTTTTCAGCCGTCAAACGAGGTCATCATCTACTCGATTATCTCGAGGCTACCACAACAGCGTTATTCTTTTCAACCGAATCGAAATAAGTAACAGTAGCTTGTTCTTACTAATCACCTAATGTACCCAATTTTTTATGTATAAGTGTTAGAGAATCGTGAAAATCGGTTCAGGTTCACATTGGTCTTTATAAAGCGACAGGATCGAGCCACGTGCCCGTTTGAATAGAAAACGGCACCACCTCCACGTACGTCCAATAGTAAGTTAGCCTATCGTATTTTCTAAATTAATGAAAAACAATACCAAATATCATCATTTATTCCAGTAACTTTCGGTCATTATGGAATCGAATGATTTTTATTGGCTTCAACTTGAGCTACACAGCCATTCCTATCCTGAATTCCAGTAGCTGGATGCGGAAAGTGCGAGAAAGGCATGGCACAACCATGTGAAAAAAATATTGTTTTGCCCCTAGGTTTTACTTTTTGGGACACACCATTTTTTGTGACGGTGAAATTAGGTATCTAAGAACTTGAAATAAATGCATTTTTTAGAAGAAAGTTTCCGCACAAAGTTAAAATAATATCCAATAAAGTGGGTACGGCGGAAAACGATTGAGTCCGTGATAACAAGAGAGAGGGACGAGCAAAACTAAACTCTCCTTCGCTCTCGTAGACTCAAATCAAAGTTCTTCTCGACCAGTCTTATTCCGTGTGATTCAAGCGTCACAGAAATACTTTCTTCTTAAAAGTCTATTGTTTTGAAGAAAAAAAAAAACAAAAACAAAAATGTTGTAACATACCTTTCTCGCTTCTACCTTCCAGCTACTGAAACTTTCTGCCGACTGACGGCTCTTTTGGCGGTACGTACCTATAGCATGTATGAAGACAAATTTGCTAATTTTAGGATTTTTCAAAGTTTTTCCCCCGACCGACTGAAAATTTCCATCCCTGAAGTGAGCCGCACATCAGCCCGTGTTGTATACGTATTCACAGTTTTCGCACTTTCCAACACATCAGGTATCGCCGTCCCTCGTCGATTAACAAATCAACCGATCTATAAAAAAAAGTTTGGATGGTGCATTAATTAAGCTAAATATAATTACCAAGCATTTGTTTTACCTTCAATTTTTAGGCCACTGTTAAATTCGTGCTGGTCGAAAGAAAAATAATCGCTTGATGAGTATCGAATTGGAGCTCAGCGATTATCTCCTCTTTTAATATATGTAGAATTTAGGCCAAGCAATTGTTTCTGTATTTTATCTGTGTTAAATGTTCGGGGAAGATGATTGATTAAAATCAATATATTTTCATATTTTTAATGATTATATTTAATGTCAGGACAACTTAATTCGTACACTTATTCTTCGTCGTCATAAATCAACTTGCCACGTGTGTATCACACGACTGATAAAAACTTCTTTAAGTAAAACGCGTTTAATAAAATCTAATGTATACTTATCATTCCTCGTTTATACTGCCTAACTTATTATTTTCCAATTTCTGGTAATCTAAAATAAAAATTGGGTAACAAGTTAACTATTACATCAGTGGGCTTGAATTTCGAAAGACAAACACAAAGAGCATCGCGGTGTGTAATATTTGCCTTTACCTCTAGTTGGACTGTCGAACCGATTTATATGTACACCCACTGATTTTCGGCTCATCAGGAGTTAAAACTTTTTTTTTACCCTAATAGAAAAGTTGGAAAATCATTAAATAATTCTTCATGAATTGTGAATGATGCTCCAATTTTATGTGAAGAATAATAATTTACAAAGTTCATGCTTTTAAAAAACGTTATTAAAAAGCATTATTATTATTATTATTATTATTATTATTATTATTATTATTATTATTATTATTATTAAGATTTTGTTGATGAAAGAATAATTTTTAACTTATTTAAAAAATTTGGCTAACATAATTAGACGTATACAGTGGCGTGATTATAATGGATGAGATAAGAAATTTGATGAGACATTCGATATAATTTTCGAATCAAAAAGCTTCTGGCTGCTGTGAAGTATACAGTTGTTTGATTGCTGAATACATCATTTTTATAGTTTCTGTAATTTAAAATGAAGTTTCTGTATCTGATTTTCCTAATATCGTTTAGCTCGGGCCAACGGTCTAGTAAGTACTGTTTTATTTTTGAAAATGATCTGTAGTTATATTATTTTTACATACTAGAAATTTTTGAACAAAAAAGAAATATCGTGAAAAGAAAGTTGATTAACTGAAACATTTTTAGTCAAAAAAAGAACGATTGGTCCCATTTCTAGAGGCTTGCCTACTGAAATTTCCACAGTGCCGTACCAAGTAAGAAAATTCAATATCGTCAAATTATTTTTATCACTTCTATTAACGATACTTTATTAAAATTCATGTTGCGTTGTAAAAATTAGGCCCAACTTGTGAGAAAGACTGACGGTAAATTGTTTTGTGGGGCAACAATTATCGACAGTTGCTGGCTGTTAACGGCAGCTCATTGCTTACTGTAAGTAAAAATACCCTTATGATTATGCAAAAACTTGTCAATATTCATTTTGAAAATCAGCTTCTACAAACACAGTGCATTATAAATGAGTGACAAAATATCTGTTCTTGTAGGGGCTGAAGAAATTAAAATTCATCAAAATTTGTTTTTCCTTTACAGTGATGATTTAAAAACATTCAATGTGAAGACCGGCTCGACGATTACGGGCGAGGCTAATTTGAGAATTATCGAAAAGACCATCCAGCATCCCGGTTACAATAATATAACTTTAGCACACGACATTGGTTTAATAAAAGTCAGTCTTCACACTATACGAGACAAAGTAAACAAATCATATCAAAAAATCAAATTGCACTAATTTATATCCGATTGTTTCAGTTGAAGACGTGTCTTCGGTTCGACAAAACTCAAAAAGCTGTGGAGTTGTCAAAAAATAATCCAAGTTTTCCCGATGTCGTAAAAATATCCGGATACGGGCGAGTAGAAGTACGTCAAACGATTAATCATTGAAAAAAAAAAAATAAAAAAATAAAATAAAAAAAAACCAACCATAAAATTTATACAACAGGATATATATTAAAATGGCTTTTAGACCTACGACACGCATCCGTCCATGTACTTGAGAGAAGCGTACGTTCCGGTGGTAAACAAAACGGAGTGCCGGAGTCGCTACGACAATCTCAGGGGCCGTACCGTCGACGAAAGCGTATTCTGCGCCGGCAGGGGATACAGTGACAGCTGCATCGGGGATTCGGGTGGACCCGCTGTGCTGAGGGGACGGCTCGCCGGAATTATATCAGCGGGGGAAGAATGCTCGGACCCTTTCTACCCCAGCCTGTACACCAGAATCGATGTGCACCTCGACTGGATCAAAAATGTCATAAAGATACGATAAAATATTAAATTAAATCTTTAACCGTGGATGATGGCAAATGTTAGCAAATACCTCAAGGAAGCCAAGAGATATTGTAAAATCGTATATCTTACATAATTTAGGTATGTGTCAATACTAAATACAGGTTCATGTAACGTTTTATTGGCTTTTCGATAAAGACGCGTACGGTATAATGAGATGATAAAATTTCATGCCAAATGTAAGGTAGTTTTAAAAGAAGACTATACATTTTGTTATTTTTAAGAAGACAATTTAATCATTAATTCACATATGGTTTATGAATTTTTTTTTTTCCCACCAAAAGTAGTCTGAGCTCATCAAAATTGTATTGAATAATTAGTTTTTAATAAAAGTAAAACAAAAATACATAAAAAAAATAAGAGTAAGTAAAATGTAATGGTTTGCGAAAGTATACAGTTAACGTAAAATTAAAAAAGTTTCATGCAGGGATGGAAGANCAGCTTTTACTAACGCTTTCGTCATATTGTTACATTGTTCTTTCTTCTTTCATTCGAGATGAACCGCGCCTAGGGTAAATCCGAATCTTTTCAGCTGTCGTCGTTGCAATGGTTTCTTTTATTGCTGCGAGAACTCGTGTTCGTCAAAATTGAAAAATCAATGACTTTGCCTTTCCAACTTTTTAAATAAAGTTGTATTCGACATCGAGTGCATTGATTTTTTTTCTCCTTTGTAAGGGTGTTGTGAAAATCTTTTGTTTCGAAGAATACAGTGTCTTGTCTGTATACTAAATTTTAACTTTCAATATGTAGATACGGTGAATTTTAAAATGTCTACCATTAGATGATAATATTTCAAATGTTAAAATTTTATCAAATACGTATTTTATAATCACAATTTTCTATCAATTTAGATTATGACGAATTTTTTATATTATATGTTCGGTTTTTTCGAATGTGACTTGCCTAAGGATTACTTACAGAAACTATAAATTCTATCATCTTAGAAAATAGATAATAGTCATTCATATATAAAATGCGTACAATTTGTACGTAAAAATGAATATACAATAATCATGTTTTAGTTTTGTCGATAATTACGTATACTTTTAATAATATTCAAATTAGAATCGTAGTACAATCTGCTAAATTTTTTTTTGATAAATTATGTTTTGATGATTTAATTTGTGTACCCAAACCAATTAGATTTAAACTTTTTGTACAATAAAAACATTTTAACTATAAAAACCAACAAAAACTAGTACAGGATTAGTTTTTTCCTTACTCCGACGAATCTAATTATAATGAATCCGTAAAATTACATACATTAAAAAATTTAAACAAATATAAAATAATATATGATAGTAGTCCGTATACTTATAATTTTAACAAATCAAGGTAATGTACAAGCGTGTATGCTTATTAAACCTCCAAATAATTGGTTTTATTTCAGATATTGAATTTTTGAATATTTTTTGACACGTTTCAAAATAAATTTGTTTTGTTCACTACGAACACAATGTATCTAATAATTACTATCACAAAGCTCAAATTAATCAATAAAAACAAAAAAAAATTTTTAAGTAGCGGACACACCATTCATTAAGCCATTAGTGCAAAAGGGTTCGAACTAGACATAAGTAACGAGTAACTATGATAATTTGTGCGCGAGTATAACTTATTTCATCTTTAAAAAATGAACCCATTTGAGCGAAGCCAAGATAAAACAATTCTAATAAGTTGGGTCAATGGGAAGTAGCAAGATGCCACAGGAATAGGCACTAATAGGCTTTCGTTTGTCGACGACATTTCTTACGAAGACAGACACAACACTAAAAAGAGAATTCTATCTTCTTAACTCAAATAAAAAGTAGTTCTCGGTTATTTTAATGGAACACAAGTTTTGTATCCCTATTAGACTAATGAATTTATTGAAATTAAATGTATCCAACTATTGCAAATATTTCTGTTTGTTATGTGAAGCTGGAATATTTGTAGTAAAGTTGTAGTTTAGCTAGACTTGAGATTGGCAGTTAAATCTCAACTAAGTATCATTTCTTCATTAATTCAACTTATTGAGCGGGTTGGATTCATTATGGAAAGTATATTTTCAAATTTCCACAAAATAGTTTCATACGTGATAACTATTTTTTGTTAGCTCCACAAACGACGTTTTTATTTAATTTCAAAATAACATGAGTGAACGGGAACGATATCAATGAAAAAAATCAGTTGTCATTTTAAACATTTTTTTTTATCATATCAGTAATTTAAGCAAATTGAGGAACACAAATCAAAGAAAACCCGCGATTCAGTGGTGACAAAAATTTTCAAATAAATTTCAAACCAATGATTATTTGATATAGTCCATAACACTTAACAATTACGTCATTAACAATACATAAATGCTCTCATTCCGATTATAAAATGGTTCAACCTCGATCGATCAATGCATGCGTGATTTATATGAATAAACAATTTCACCGCCACTGGTTGGATTTTACAATTTCACGCTCCAGGTCCTAAGTATCTCTTCGTAGAGCTTCATATGTTTCTCTATGCAAAAAAATTATGTATTTGTAACCTTTGCCTGCTATTTTACACTATTTGGTTTTCTTTCGACTGTTAAATATCATTGTCGCAACGGATATAAAAAAATCAATGTTCTGTCGTTCAACAGGCTGGGCTAGTGGATATGATTATAATAATAATAACGAAACTACCAATAGAGTAATGATCATCATAATAATGTAGTAGAACATAAATATAACAAAGCTCGCTAAATTCGTCGACCAAACTTTAACTCTTTTTCTTTATTTATTTATTTTTTTAATTTACAGTCACAATGCTCAAGTCAGGAGCGATTGCACCAGTTGCCCAATATCCCAACAAAGGAGGAGTTGCGCATGCTATCCTGTCACTTCTCGAAACCGGGGACACCTTGCTCCTCGGTACACCCGGGCTTCCCCAGTGTACCCATAGCAGGTGCTGGTTTGGAGGACGAGGCAGGTAGGCGTTCACCCCTTCACAGGCCGAGATCTCGAAGCCTCAGCTCTCCCAGTCGATCTCCCATACTTGATTGTGAAATTGTCATGATGAACACCATGTACAAGGAACGCTTTCCAAAGGTCAGTTTCTTTTTCTTTCTTGTTCATATTTCTTTATATTTATTCCCCCCTACCCTTCAACGATACTGGCAGAGTGCCAAGATAACCCAGTCGTTACTTTTGTTTTCACCTTGACGGTGTATTTTTTCATTCTCTTTTCTTTTTTACCTTAGCATTGTGTTGGAGACTCGACCAACAAAGTTTTTCTAGCAAGTTTATTTTTTGCTTTTGAGAGCGAAATATTACTTAATTTTCAAAAACTTTAGAGCTGAAATACACGTGTCATTAGATCGGTTGTTATCCAAATGGTGGTGTTTCAATGTAAATATTTTAGATATTTGTTTTAATGCATGTATTACTTTAACATCATCTAATTATTTTCTCATGAATTTTTCTAAACAAATTTATGGATCTGCATTATCTTGCCTATCCGAGTGTTGACGACGACGATTTCGGAATAGTCTTGAACAATTTATTGATACCTGAAATGCGTTGATATTACTTTTATTATTTATTGTTAATATTATTAACATCGCTATTTTCTTACGATAATTAATTAGGCCACTCAACAAATGGAGGAGCGTTTGACGAACTTTATTAATGAAAACAAAGACATTGATGAGTACGAGCTCGTTAGTCAAATGGCTCAAGACTCTCTGCCGATATTGCGCTTCGTCCACCATCAAGTGATCGAAATGGCTCGTGACTGTTTACAAAAGTCTCAAGAAAAACTCATTACTACGAGATATTTTTATGAGATGAGCGAGAATCTAGAGCATCTACTAGTAGAGGTTGGATTTATTAAAATTTTTTTTTGCTGCATAACAGTTAAATATTTTTTTTTTTGAAAAATATTTTTTTTTCACAGACCAAAGACAAATCACTTGAAGCCGCAACGCGTCTGACTGGTCTGATAAAAAAGCTACTGTTGATCATATCGCGGCCGGCACGACTACTCGAGTGTCTCGAATTCGACCCGGAAGAATTTTATCACCTGCTCGAGCAAGCCGAAGGCCAAGCTAAAGTCACAATTGGTATAGAAAAAGACATTCCGCAGTATATCATTAATAAACTGTCTCTGAATCGTGATCCCATTTCTGGTGGGTTAAAGATCCTTTATTCATATTCGATGTATTTAACACTCGGACATTAATTTATTTATTTTCTATTTATTTCAGAACTTCAAGAGGAAATGAACAAACTTGAGGGCTCGGCAAACGCAAACGATAGCAATTTGCAACTAGCGTCATCGAGTCCCAATCAAAAGGAAGAGGAGAGGACCCAGCAACGGGTTCCTTGCGAGAGTGATTACGAAATACTAAAGCTTATCAGTAATGGAGCATATGGAGCTGTCTATTTGGTCAAGGAAAAATCGACAAGACAACGATTTGCCATGAAAAAGATAAATAAAAATAATTTGATGTTGAGAAATCAGGTGGAGCAAGTATTTGCCGAACGCGACATCATGAGCTTTACTGACAATCCATTTGTAGTTTCCATGTATTGCAGCTTTGAAACAAAGGTTTGATATATATATATATATATATATATATATGCATATTGTAAAAAAAGTTGAAAGCTCTTTTTATATTATTAGCATTACTGTAATCATACATTTTTATTGCAGAAACACCTATGTTTGGTAATGGAGTACGTTGAAGGCGGGGATTGTGCTACTCTATTGAAAAACATCGGCCCTCTACCTCCAGATATGGCAAGATTTTATTTTGCTGAAACTGTTTTAGCCGTTGAATACCTACACAGTTACGGGATTGTTCATCGTGATTTGAAGCCCGACAAGTAAGCGCCTGCTGATTCTGAAATCCATCTTAAAAACGCAGATATTTTTGAATACATTGTTACAAATTTTTTTTTTCCAGCTTGTTAATTACAGCTCTTGGTCACATAAAACTTACGGACTTTGGTTTAAGCAAAATGGGTCTCATGTCTCGTAAGTAATTGATTATTGGGAATTTTGTATCATTTTTTAAATATACAAGTTACCTACAATATAATCGATCTAAATACATCTAAATACATGTTAGTTGCCACAAATTTATACGAGGGTTACATCGAAAAAGATACCAGACAATTTTCTGATAAACAAGTTTTCGGTACACCCGAATATATCGCTCCCGAGGTAATTCTCCGTCAAGGCTATGGGAAACCTGTTGACTGGTGGTCTATGGGAATCATATTGTACGAGTTCCTTATTGGCTGCGTTCCATTTTTTGGAGAAACACCGGAGGAGCTGTTTGCTCACACAGTCAATGGTTAATATACCAATGTAAACAGTATGGTATATACTCCATTGGGGATGAAATATGAAATAATTAGTTGAAAAAATCTTTTCAGATGATATCGAGTGGCCGGAAGAAGACGACTGGCCTGTACAACCGGAAGCTAAAGACATCATAACAGCTCTTTTACAACAAAGTCCTCGAGAACGTTTAGGAACGGGAGGCTCGCACGAAGTCAAAGAACACCCTTATTTCTATGGAGTCAATTGGAACACCCTCTTAAGACAGAAAGCCGAGTTCGTTCCTCAGTTAGCAAATGAAGAGGATACTAGTTATTTCGATAGTAAAAATAATTTTTTTTTACATTTCACTGATATTTATAGCTCACCAACATTATGAGTATTTATCTTTTCAGCGCGGATGGATCGTTATAACCACGATCTTGGTGATGAAACGGACGATACCGACGATTCACCCCTATTTGGTTCCTTTTCCTCGTATTCGCCGCAGTCTCGCAAAATTTCACAAACGCAGCTGCCAAATTTGAACCAGTCAGAAACTGAGCCAGATTCTTTGAAAAAGCAACTGTTTCGAAATGAACTGGAAAGAACCGTGGCTCAGTTGACTTTAAATTCACCTGTCTCGTCGGTACAAACCCTTTCCAAGACGGAAGAAATTGTTGTGGAGAAGCCTGTCGTGCAAAGCGAGCCTCCAAAATCATTAGTCCCATCAGCTGTTAAGTTAAAAAAGAGCTCGAGCGCAGACTCTCAGTCAACTGGAAAAAAAACAACATCACCCCCACTGTCTACTCCCATTGGGCCCAATACATCTGGTCCGTATCACAGTACACCCGAAAGCTCGCAAACCGAATCGGATGACATCAGTCCTCAGATCCAGAGAAAGCGATTTGTTCATTCGCGAGACAAGCTTCCCAGGTTCAGTATTTCCTTCGATGATGATAGTAACAACACGTGAGTCCCCGCAGTAGGCTGCTTCTGCGCTTTATTTTTATTTATTTGTTTATGTTATCCTTTTAACATTAAAATTGTATCACAAAATACACAACGTTTTTGCATTTTATTTTGCTACTATAGTATATGCATACCGTAATTTTTTATATTTTTTTCTTCTCTAAATATGTTGCTCTGAATATTAACTTTTCTTTACAGGCTCGATCTGATGGCTGCTCACAGAGACTCAACCGAAGATAAGCTCGGCTCTAGTACGGACTCTTTTGAGTCTTTCACAGCTTTTCCGCTTTTACCTACCGGTAAGCAAAAATCACGGTCTGTAATTAAATCAGCGTCCACCAGCGGTCTTTCGTTAGTAATACCAACGGGTGATTATTCATGTATGTATTCAATATACATTAATTACTGAGACGTGATTTATTTTTTTTTTTCATAAAATTATTCCTTATTGAAATGCCCGTACTGCTTGTTTTAGATCCGGCTGCTGGTGCAAATCAAGCTGTAGAGTCTCCCGGGGGTTCATCAACGGCCTCGTCGCGTGATACGTCGCCGTGTCGGGAACTGAGTCCCCTGGTAATGAGCTTGAAGCCTCCGATAATCATTCGCCGAGGTCCGAACGGTTTTGGATTCACTGTACACACAATTAGAGTCTACTACGGAGACAGTGACTTTTACACCATGCACCATTTGGTCATGGCAGTAGATTCGTCGAGCCCGGCGTTTGAGGCTGGATTGCGTCCCGGTGACCTTATCACCCACATAAACGGCGAGCCAGTTCAGGGCCTGTATCACACGCAAGTACTGCAGTTGATGTTAAGCGGCGGTGATCACGTAACTTTGCGCAGTACGCCACTCGAGAATACCAGTATTAAGACAGGAGGTCGCAAGCGGGAGCCTGCCCAGAGTAAAATGGCCAGGCGAGCTCTGCATCAGCGCCAGCGCAAACAGAAGCGAGATCACAACGACAAAAAACGCAAGACCTCGTTATTCAGAAAGATAAGCTCCAAACGAGCTAGTGCTGAGATGCAGCAGGTATACTCAGAGGGAATCTGTGGAACTTTAGCACAATTATGGCTCTGTTTAATTTATTATGATTTTTTTTTTTTCATCGTTAAACTTTCATTTTTTAATTTTTATATAGTACTATACCTAATACCCACAAACAAGGCATTTATTTGCACATCGACATTAAGATAGTTAGACACGGCACTAAGGACAGTTTTTATTATTTTTCATTGCAGCCATTATGTATCAGTTCTCCCTTGTCTGCACCCATACTACCCAGTGACAGCAAACCACCCCTTATGGTATGCTTTTGTTTGATTTTCGTTTTTTATTATTTCTCCCTTCACACATCACGTATTCATAATCCTCATCTATTATTGTTTAATGATGTGGTATTTGAAAAACTTATCCACTGATATCCAAAAAACATTTTTCCAACGTTGCTGGAAAGATCATTGAATCATAATTTCCAGATGGCAGCTGGAATCTGTTCACCGTCAATGGTGACGCCCACGCGATCCTTTCAGGCATTTGCCAGGCAACAACAGCAAGATATATCGGCGCTTTTTCCGTCCCCAACAGGAGCACCAAACCGTCCCAGTGCAGAGTCTTACAACTCAACGGGTAAACATGAAATTGGCGCTCATTCACGTAAAGATTTGTTCCTTTTTACAAGCTTATTTACTTTCGTAACGTCTGTGTAGCTCATTCGAGTCCAAGCTCAAGTCCAAATTCATCATCACCTGGCTCGAATACTTCGATTGGTGGCAGCGGTGGTGTCGGCGGTGGCAGCGGTGGTGGTGTTGGTGGAAGCAACCATGGGGTCAGCGTCAGTGGCAGTTGCTCTGGTAACTCTGTCAATACCAGCAACTTGGGCAGCCAGGCCCATTACCAGAGACCCAGCACGTTACACGGGCTCAAGCACAAACTGCACACCGCAGCCAAGAATATACACTCGCCGAATCGGCGCAAATCCGTCGGACACATTCCCCTCTCGCCGCTGGCTCGCACGCCAAGTCCTTCGCCCATCCCGGCCAGTCCGACGCGAAGTCCTAGTCCCCTTGCCTTTCCCACAGGCCATCAGCCTGGCAGCTCCAATACAACACAGTCTTACAGTCCTGGTAAGATCATTGTTTATTTTATGCGTTACAAAATTTTTCCAGCCTCTGATAATTAACAATATTTTACTCTAGGCGCTTCGCTATCGACGCCAAATAGCCAGAAAAAGGCGTACAGCCGTCCAAAGTCTGCTGAGCCCGGCTCGCCCCTCCTGCGACGTGCTTTGAGTCCAGATCGGCTACATCCACGTTCGGCTGAAACGAAAACGTCGATATCGCCGTTGGCCAACAGCGTAGTCAAAGTAACGCCTCGTGTGAGCATAGCCCAGAGTACGTACCCTGAAAGTTCGGACGACATCAACAGCAGCAGCAGCGATGCTGGTTTAACTTCCAGTCAAATGAAGGACGATGTCACGGGTGTTAGTTGCTGCAATACCAGTAATAGCAGTAATAATAAACTGGACAAAAAATCGGAGCAGCAGAAGTCAATCGTCGACTATTCGAAGCTCGGCCTTGGGATTTCGATTAACATAGCGAACGTGCCGATCTCAATGTCGAACTCGAGTCAGTTGCCAAGAATAGCTGAAGAGAAGGACTCACCGACTGGTAGCAAAAGCGACGAACCTTTGACGACGCGCGAATTCATAGATGCTGGACAAGGCAGTAAAACCGAACAGCAGATCGTCGTCAATAAAATAGTCCAGCAAATACAAAACGAGTCGTTATGCGAGAGCTTCGAGCAAAGAAAGTTTCGTCCAGATTCTGCTGGCGAACCTGATAATAGAAAGCTACTCAGGAGGTACAAATCAGAAAATCTGGACTCGACGTCGCAAGATTTTAAAAGTAATAAATAAAAGTAGCACACGTTGTTTACTGACTGACTATTCTCTTCCTCATTTTCTTACTTTTATTTTAACAAAAGAAGAATCTTGGCTGATGCCGCACTCGTAAAAAATTTCCGTCTGTTAAAAGCTGCAACAAAAGAGCAGATTACCTAATAAAATTAATTGTGGGCAGGGGCGAAAGGATATGTGTGTTTCATTAATGTGTTATCATCAAGTTTTCTAACGGTCAAAGGAAATGCGATGTTTATCAATTGTAAGAGTGATTAAGAAAGTTCATGGAAAAAAAATTATTCTAGTACGCGTATTATTAATCTAACAATAGTTTGCATGTGTATTGACTGTATGTATCACCAGTGAAAATTAAATTATAATCGTTTTTTAAAATTTCGATCTCGTGCACACTCATATTTTTAAAACATTAAATCTTATAATCTACTCGATTCTGTGTAATGTAAAAATTAGTCTTACTCGCAAGTTCACTATTTTAAATATATATATTTATTTATTTACTAATCGACCTTTTTATTTCCATTGATATATTTTACTTGTAATTTTTTTTTTAACTGTCAAAGAAACTCACTTTTTTCGAAGTAGAAAAGTTTTTAAAAAATGAAGTAAGTTACAATATATTTTAATGTTGAAGTTAAAGAGCACACTCGTTCATATATACATACAAGTTGGAGCACTCACTGCCTCTTAAAAATTGTATTTCAAAATGTTCGTTAAAACAATGTTTATTATAGCTTTTGAGTAAAAACAAAAAAATGGACTAAACACCCATCACCACCATGCACATTTAGCCAAGTACATTAGCTTATGTGGAAAAATTAGTAAATTGATAAAAATAAACGTAGAACAGTTCATAATCTTCTTCAGTGACTAGTAACAAAGAATTTCAGTAGTTGATAAACAATAGTAACGATAATGATGCTAACTATGACTGCTAAATCAAGCTGCAGTATTTGTGATCTCAAACACTATATGTCTCTCGCAAAAGTAAATCGCGACAGATTTTTTTTCGTAAGTTCCAATCAACATTTGTCATAAAAAAAGCCGTGCCAACTAAATAAATGTGGTCGATGTGTTTGATCGTGTAAGTCTTGATTCTCAACAAATGAAAAATATTTTTAATTTTACAGAAAATAAATAATATTTTGACTACAAAAAGCAAATAATGAGAAAACAAATATATATACATGTATGGTGGCAGCAAAAATACGCATCGATAGAAGAGATATTTATGCAGGAAAAAAAAAATTGTTGAATCAAACTAGTGAAAGTCTCGTATTAGTACTTTTATGGGGAAAAAGAATTTGATGTAATGATTCGTGTTATAACCTAGTGCTAAAAATAATGTTATTTAGAAATAATAAAAAGGAAAAGAGTAATAAAGAGTTAGATGCATTGCAGCTTATTATTTTGCATCTATGCATTACAGTAGAGTTGAAATTAGTTTTCATGCTGTCAATTTTTTTTGTCTATCGAAGCGTTTAACCATACACTTATTTTTTTTTTAATCAATGTAAACACAAATGTATTTTTGGTGAATGCGTTTCTTTGTATATTGTTTTTTCTGTGTGTGTTGGCACAAAACAATGAATGTGCACAACGTTGTATAGATACATAATTTAATGCTTCTGCATTTAATTTGGATGTTAGGATGAAAGTTATTTAATGAGAAAAAAAAATCAGGTTCATCTGATCAGTTTGGAAATATTTTAAAAAAATTGTTCAGTGCAAGAATTATTTTTTTAAACGATTGACATGTCTGGTCTATAACTGTGATTCTTTTGTCTCTCTGAAAATGAGAGCACGTAGACAATGTAATGGTGTCTACAAAGGTGTATTAAATTATAAATTATTTGTTTTTAAAAAAGTATCAAATGTCTACATTCATTGAAGAAAAAGAAAAACTATGTTTTTGAATGGTTCCTCTCTCCCTCTTGCTCTTCCTAACTAACATTTAAAATACACTACCCGTAAACAGAATGCAAGATACTACGTAATATACTGATACGTTACCGAAAACATTAATATTTTTAGCTTATACCACCAGTTATCGTTATTAAAGTGCGCTTTAATGGTAGTTTCCCTACCTCGGGCGTTTTTTTGAGAGGCTGGTGTGCCCTCGGTACGAAAAATAGTTCGAGACGAAAACTTAGTACTGCATAGATACTTTGCACAATCATTAAAAATAATTTATTTTGCAAAGGCTATTGCGAATTTCAGTATTAGCCAATCAATTACTATGACCGATAATAGAATCGTAAACTTTCCCCAAAAGCCATAGCAACCGTTTATAAAATAACCATTTTTTCTGCTCTCCCGCCAGCTCGTAGCATTTTTATTTTTTTGCAAAAAACTGTAATTTCCGACAGTTTTTTTCCAAAGCAACTGCTAAACCTGCTAACGATTCCGCAGTTTTTATTATTTTTTTGATAGCGCATATTGTTAAAGTTGCTCTCGCGGAGAGTGTTCACGTTCACATTGTTCACAGAGCCCGAATCCCCTCCTCTTTTTCTTCATACCCCTACGTGCTTCTCGAATAAAAAAAAAAAAATTTGCGTGTAGTTCGACCGCTCGACCGCGACGGGACGCTCGAACCAGTAGAAAACAGTGGGCACACACTATTCGTGTAAGTAGCATTTGTACCTACTAAGGTTTGCAGTCAGCAATTTTCCTTGAAGTATTAGATTAGACAACCAAATGTGACGTGAGTGCGAAAGTGCAAAAAAAAAAAAAAAAAAAAAAAAAAAAAAAAAAAAAAAAAAAAAAAAGAAGAAGGAAGAGTGCAAAAAAAAGAGAGCCGCCTCCTGCCACGGATCGAGGACATGTCATCCCGCCGAGTGAATAAATTCTTTGTCGTATCGGGGGGCCCGAGGATTGTCATCATCGAATAATCGAGGTGATTATTTACTCATTATCTTCTGCAGTGCTCGTTTTAACTAGTTCGTGTTACTGTTATTCTTCAAATGTATTTGCATTGTAAATCATTGGCTCTATGTTGACGGTTGGTGTATAATGTGTGTGTCATCGGCCGTTGGTCGTCAAAGGGTTAATAAAGCGCCCTTCCGATTGACACTTGATAGCAGTTAAATAGCAGACTAATAAAAAGTTAGTGTATCAGACTTACTATACTCTCTTCAGAACCGATGCAGTGTCAATAACCTGCTTAATAAATAATAAAATAGGTCGAAGGAAAAGAATATTGTGCTTAAGACGGGGGCGAGGTTAGAAGTGCAAGCCCGAGAGAGATCGAAACGAAATTGTAGGTACATTTTACACATAGAGGTATACACCTATATGTAAAAAAATACTTGCCTACTTACAACAGTCTGTGTGCATATGTGCGAATAGATCGAGAGGAGGCTTAACATGGCGTCGGCGTCGTGTTATTTCATGCTGCTGTCAAATCAGCGCACTTGCCTGGGATACACGTACACCTAGGCTATTTTGTACTTAGTCCCTATCCCCAGAAATAGATCTTAAAGGTGAAACATGGGGTAACTGCGTCGTCGTATATTTAAAGTACAAAGATTTATATACTGAACTTTTACAAGTACCTTTTTTTATCATATACTCGTCAAAGATAATTGTCATCTCTACTGCTGGCACTACCTACCGTTGCTTCTGCTTATCCTAATGTTATTGTTTATCTTAGGCGTATATATAAGAGTATACCTATACGTTTTCTCCGTTATTTCATTAATCTTCAGTCTTTTTATCTTGATATCTATACTTGTCCGCTGTACGGCGATGACGATCGGAATACGAAAGGAGTAGGGTGACGATGATGATAATACTGACTCAATCATGACGAATACCTTATCGGTCGCGCGCCTTATTTTTACTGGCTAAAAATTTATATTTGCATTTTTGGGCGTGTTGTGATATGTGTTGTCTCATTTGTTCCTGTTTTAGGTGTAATAACAGGTCGGGGATTGAGAAAAGGAAGAGGAGATTAGTAGAGAAGGAGGATCCCCGAGAAATGGAGGCTTTGGTGGAGTACAACTACGAGGCACAAGAGCCAGACGAGCTCACCATACGTAAAGGTGACATCATCAAAGACATCAAAGTAACAATTGGGGGTTGGTGGGAAGGCACCTTGAGAGACAAGCGCGGCATGTTTCCCGACAACTTTGTCAAAGTACGGGCATGTAGCTTTATTTTTCAGACCTCTGTTGCTAACTATTATTATCATTATTGTTTATTATATCTTACACAGGTGCTGGATCCGCAGGAGGCAGCCAGAAATAATGCAGGAAGTGATAAGAGTGCTACAATGAAGCACGACGGTGAAGTTACCCTGCGAAATGGATCCGAAAGGAGGGTGTGCAGAGTGATGTTTAGCTACGAGCCATGCAACGATGACGAGCTCAAGCTTATTCCAGATGATTCTATTGAATATTTGGGAGAGGTAGAAGAGGGCTGGTGGCGAGGTAAACTCAAAGGAAGAATAGGCGTTTTCCCTTCAAATTTTGTTTCGTCTCCTGAAATAACAGATGAAACGGATAAAAGTAAAGATAAGAAAGAATATTGCAGAGTACTTTACCCGTATGAAGCTGCTAATGAAGATGAACTTACTATTGCTGAGGGTGATGTCATTACACTGATGTCAAGAGATGCACCGGATAAAGGCTGGTGGAAGGGAGAACTTAAGGGTCAAGTTGGATTATTTCCTGATAATTTTGTGGAAGTGATAACAGTGAAAAATGAACAGTTTACGGATGGTCCGATGAACCAAATGTCTATACCGAAATCGCTTGTAAAACATCAGATTGGAAAAAAAAAAGAAACGGCTAATATTAGGAAAAGTTTAGAAGTAAAAAATCAGCGTTCCGACAATATTGTTAAAAAGAGTTCAGCTTTCGCATCATCCTCATCCTTGTCCGTTAGCAGCGTAACAACCGACAAAAAAACATCGAATACTTCGGTATCAAGTTTAAAACGTTTGGTAGTTGACAACAGTAACGTTAGTCATAACAATGGAAATGCAGGAACTGAACTAGGTGAAGAATTGGATGAAGTCGAGAGAGGGGAAGGTGGACCTCTTTCACACTTGACGGCATCAAGGGCAAAAGCTCCACGACGAAGATTACCCTCTGCGCAACATTTAAGACACAATGTGACCACACCAACTGCACCTGCTGGTGCTAATAATATAGCAGCCATGGTAATATTACAAAGCTAAATTCATTTATTGTCTTGTTTATTATGATGTGCTATATTATTGATGATTATTGTACCCTCTTCTCTAACAGGATAATATGACTAATGGTAATGCGGATGTTATGGAACAAACCGTTAAAGATGATGAAAATGATGGACTTTTGGTAAAATTAAAGAAAGCGCCGTGGATGGAAGAATTAAAATTAAATCAAATAGAACGTAAAAAAGGAAACACGGAGAAATCAGATAAAGGAGAAACCAAAAAGGATCGCGTGTTTTCGTGGTAAGATAAAAATATCTGTTAAAAGATTTATGCCACTAAGAATGAATCATACATCATTTTTATAGGCTTACGTCACCAGCAAACAACTCTGAGGCTTTTCCTAAGCAAGACTTGGATGGAGACGATCACAAACCAAAAGAAAAAGAAAGAGACAAGGAAAAGTCTCATAAAACCGAGCCAACTCCATCTTCTGAACAGCCATCTCCATCTCCTGCGACTAGTATGCCTGCGTACATCCCGTATCACCTTTATGCTCCGCTCCTAGATAGAGTGGGTACCACAACAATTCGTTATCTTCAACAATTTTTTCGTGTGTTTATGAAAATTTTGTTTTGTCTATAGATTGCAGTATTGGAAGAGAAGCAGACGATTCTTCAACGAAAGGTAAATCAGCTTTCGGAACAATTAGCTGCCTACGTTGGTAATGGGGCAAGTGATAAAGATTAAATTGTAACATGAAGACTTTTTCCGCATTTTATCGATTCTTTGATATTTTTTAAGCAATCGCAACGTGTTGTTTTATAGGTTTTATTTGAAAAAAAATTATTCTGGTTTTATCGTTTTTAATTGTTTGGCGTGTATTTCTAAACAGACTGAAACATACAACGATCATGCATCGCGATTTCGACATTCCACTTTTTTTTTACCTTTGTAAGTTTATACCGAAATGGCAAAGTAACCAAGGAAATGATTTTTTGTAACTGGTTCTCGACCTTTACATAATTCGATTTATTTTATTTTAAGTTTCTAATGCTGAAACTAGTTTCTTTATAATGTACTTAAAAAGTAGCCGTGTTGATTATTTTTTTAGCCATTAGTATAGATTTTAAATTGACTCGACTGTGCCAATAATTTTTTATCCCATGTTCATTTTTTTGGCATAGGCTAGACATGATTTTAATACGATTGATTTCCATACGACTTACTTTATACTAATTTATTACAGACTTTTTAAATTTGTAACAATAACGCACCAAAATTTGAAAAATCTAATTTTTACAGATTTTTTACCTATTTAGCTAACGGAAATGAAATATTTATCAAAAGATAAATAATTTTGGCGTTCAAAGATCGCTTGGTACTTCTTATGGGCAATTTTGTACTTATGAACATTTATAAATGGTTTATGCAAAAGAAAAAAAAATACAGGCAATGTGTGCTTAGCTGTACCTTAGATAAACGGTCCGCATGTCATCTGCAGTAGATTAAAAAAAAAGTCACTCGCAATAAGCGGATGACACCCTTAAAAAGTATATTTTTTAATCAAGAATTCCTTGCTTTGGTCGAAAAGTTAAAAGAAAAGCGTTTTAAGGCAGACGATGAGGAAGCAAAATATGTAATTCTAAGATGAAAGGAACTATTTCTGACCAAATATCTTGTTATACGTATCTTGAATTGATAATTTTGTACTTTTATAAAAGCACGGCGGTATGTATTTAGCCACAAAAATACGCTGCAGTACCATCGCATTGTTTATTCAGTATCACGAAAAACCATATGATCAAAAAAAGAGTGCTAGTACTTACGTTAAAATAAATTTTTCTTATTTTGCAAGAAAAAAGAAATGAATGCTCGTATTCGAGTGGGCTACAAGCGTGTGCAGATGATAATAATAATAATAATAGTAATAATAATAATTAAATATTAAATACGAAAGAAAAAACCAGTAGAAGAGAATTTTGCATTTTTTATACAAATACAAAAAGCTCCTCGTCGTTGATAAATAAATGTCCATAAACGCAACAAAAATTTTGTAGTCCAGGTTGTAAACGATGCTTCCGTTAGTCGCTATAAGATACTTATCGCATGGTCACCAACAGTATTTCTCATTGGTATGTGAAACGAAAAAACGACAAGGAGGGCTTCGTGATAGCCCGTTGATATATAAAAAAATGTTCTAGTATGCCAAGTACAGCTGTTACTTGGTGAGAGAAAAGTCGCAAGTTATCCTAATCCTAGTAAAGCAAAAAAAGGAGGCGACTCTAACTGGATAAAAGACGAATGATGTTATTTACCTATCGATAGAAAAAGTTTGTGCGTCCTATATTTATTGAAAAAAAAGGAGATTTTTATGAAAAGACGAAAACGCATAATACACGTATATGTACATAATTTTTAGGGAGAAGAAAATGCGCGTGCGTTTAACGCAAATTAAAAAAATAGGACGTATAAAGAAAAGTGGTAAAACAGATGAGATATTATATATTTTCTCTTGCTTCTCGTGATGTTGCACGTCCCGAGCGACGTAAACCTATATGTAGTTCGTATATTTGTAAATATCGATTGATTTCATTGGAGTATATATATATATATATAAATATGAAAAAAGTACATATTACAAACAAGTATTTTCTCTTTGACTAATTTTAACCTTGACCAATTCATCTTCCCCACATAAAATTTCCAACACGTTTGTGGTTCGTAAAACTTCGGAATTTAGGTAGTTCGCAAATGTATGGAAGTTTCGTGGCGCAAGGTACAACGCGCCAAACAGGATCATTCTTGTAGTCGGCTTGAATTAATCCAACGCAACCGCGTGAATGGGACGGCTCACCAGAATCCCAGGCTCTATAATCGTGGCACGACAGCAGATCACCTTTTTTGTACATCTCGTTGATGATAAGTAATATAAATCTTTTTTTTTTTTTTTTTTCTAATCATTAAAATGAAAATAAGCGAGTGTACCGAATTCATTTTTCCAAAGACGCTGGTTACCCTCATTGCTCAAACCAACGTAGGCAATAGACTCGTTGACCATCGAGGCAAGTCCTCGACTTCGAGCTTCGTTTGACACGTCAGCCAGAGAACCATGGATTTTTCGACAGGAATCTCGAGCTTCGGTAAAGTTGAGTCTGTCGGGAAAAATAGTGAAGAGTCCGACGTTTTCCACGCAAATCACACTCAAGTTTTCTGAGAGAATTTTCGAAAATTAATTTCAAGGCGTTTGGACCATCACTATTGACAAATTTTACCTGCACGCCGGTTATTTGGATAAGCACTGTAATAATCTACGCCTGTGACATTCATGAGCTGTGGAATGCCTACTGATTCTGGACAGCGTAGCAAGAGGCAATTGGCTTCGTTAGAAACAGTCCGCTCTTTAAAACGGTATACAGTACTGATTGATATGTTGATACGTGTTGTAAATACATTATTTTTAAACGTTATGTTTGTATATGTTGAAAAAAAATATTAGTCATTGAAAATGTAACCCCGTCTTTAAATTTTGTTTTATATTTTCACCTACATTTCGATAAGAGAATATTTCTTATCTAAAACTTTTATTTGATAACGAGATCCGTCGTTTATGAAGAAATATAACTTTTAAATAATTACCAAAATAGAAGGCAAGCGCGTTTTTATTTTCGGCAAAATCCATGCATTTGGATACGCTAGCAACTCTCCGTCTTGTCATCACATCTTGTTTGGATTGAGCGTTCGCCTTGATCAATCTGTAGGAAATAGCTCGTCTCACGTCCAAATTTTTGCAGCTTTCAGTTGTCATGAAAAAACTTAACAACAACAACAACAACAACATATTCAGTGTCGTCAACTGTAACTCTCTGCACAAACTGTCTGCTGCTGTGAGTTACGAAAAATTGCGTAAGATGCGGCTTTGAAAAAATTTAAAAAAATGATATTTTGATTGTCTGCCAAATTGCGTAATATCCGTATGAGTGCTTACGTATTTCCGGAAAGGTACGTGAGATAGACAGACACTGACACACGAGACCTTCGTTTTTTCATCCATTTTTTTTCGTCTTCTTTTATTACTTTCAATTTTGTGCTTTTCTTATCATTCATTGTACACTGTCTTATCCTCTCTACAATACATTTTTTACCTACGTGTCAAAATGATTTTGTACCTCGATCCACGCTATTTATCATGAAATTTAATCATAGGCGGATCGACAACAGCCATAAGAAAATATATAGGTATGTAGGTAAGTTTCATCACCGAAACATCAAACAGGACATTTAATATAAGCGTATTTCATTAGTGCCTCATCAGAGTTGACTTGGATCTTTTGAGTTTTGACATAACCAGCTATCCGCGAGCTTGTGAGCATTTGTCAAATTATCGAGCGATGACTCAAAGTCCTTAGCATTTCAACAGGGGATCGATACACTTGGTCACTTCTTGGAAAATGTCGTTGATGTCGCCTTCGGCAACGATCTGCAAGCACACAAAAAATTAAGCCATCAATTTTCCCACTGTAGACGCGAATCGAGTCGTACAAGAAATACTTACCTTCTTGACCTTACTCCCGTAATGCTCGACGATTTTTCCGTTCTTCTCGTTAAAAATTTCAATCCGCTTTTTGATGGTCTCCTCATTGTCGTCCTCCCTCTTGACGGATGCCGCGGCAGCTCGGCCGAGCAATCGCTTGATGAGCGTTTCGTTGGCGACTTCGAAGTAAATAACTATATCTACCGGGCCAACCTAGGCAATCAAATAAAATTCCATTGAGTTACGCTGAAGTTCGAAATAAATTGCAATACTTTCGTGTGACTATATTGTCGCTTACAGTCTTTTCGAACTGAAGTCCCTGGTCCAATTCACGCGGGTAGCCGTCTATCAGGACGCCCTTCAAATTGGGATTCTCCTGTTTGGCCTTCTCTATCCTCTCCTTGATCAGCGTCAGGACGACCTCCTACGGAGACATGTTTGTTTATAAATTTGTTAGTTTTAATTCGAATTAAGATGAAACGTGGAGTACTCACCGTGGGTACAAAGAGGCCTTGGGACATGAGCTTGCTTAGATCGGCACCGCGAGGACTGCCGCTGGCGACCTCCTCCCTCAGAAGATCACCGCTGCTCAGGTGGACAAAGCCGTACTTGTTGATGATTTTCTCGCACTGAGTGCCCTTGCCGCAGCCCGGGCCCCCGATAATCCAGATCACCAGCATATTTATTTAGGTGTTGATTACTTATCGGGAAAGGGGCTGCAATCACAGAGGAAAAAAGAAAAAAATAGTTTTGCTGAGAGTTCAAGTTGCACAACAATGTAGATTAAAAATCGGGGAACGGTTACTGAATGCGGAGGAGGTAAACTCTAGTGCGGCGCGAACGAAGCTCCCGAACGACTAATAATAGAGAGGAGCGCGCCTACTCGTTATTTTCGAAATTTCGCTACGAGGGACAGAAAGAGAGCGGACCTATGGTCACTCTTTAGATTTTTCGTGGGCTTTTCCGTTGTTGCTGCTCACATATGTATGCAATACTGCCTCGACAGAAAGACAATTGAAAAGCGCGCTCATATCTGGCGAGCTGAAAGGTGTATTTTCAAGCTAACGCAGAAACTGGACTTTCGAGCGACTTGTATATTTTAGTTTGGAGTCTCGTGTCGAAATTCACCTAAACAAACATGTCTATAATAAATATACATTATTGTATATATAGGATTAGCCAACCTTTTAAGAGCTTTCGTCGCTTACAGCATGGTAAAGGCAGAGGCAAAAATTATGTAACTTTCAGTGATAAAAAAAAAGTATTTGAGCGAGGGCACCCCTACGTTTCGTGGTGCCGCAAATCCAGTAACCTATGTATATCTCACAATACGTGGCACCACACAAATCGTATAGTAAGTAGTAAGTATGGCCAAGGCGAGAAACGGTGTACCCATTAAAATATTGGCAACGATAAAATTAATATGTACATTTTCTAAAGATCATTAAATTTTGAAGTAATTGTTTCGTTCATCGGTGGATCTCGTATCGCAATAAATAAGTATACTTATCGATTAAGAGAGTCATTTGTCTCGTTGCCAAGTGCCCAAGTGTCACTACCATACATACATATATATATATACACACATGATCAATGTTGCAGTTATATGCATTTTTACAGATACTGAGTTTTTTTTTATAAACATGCTCTAATGATTAAAACATCCAAATGAAAACTCTCAAAAAAAAACTTGTGGTTCATTCATTAGATTATCAAACAGTTCTGTTAGAAATATTCTTTTGAGAGAGTTGAAGAAGAACAGAAGTATTTAAGGCTATAGTACTTTGGTTACTGTTTCATCAAGTTCAATTAAACAATTCATTCATGGCCAACAGTACATAATGTTTCAGTCACACTTTGAGACATAGAAAATAAAGTACCCTAGATCGAAGAATAAGTTGCCAACAATCAATCGATCTTCGCCCGTAAATCACTGAAAATGCACCATTGAACTATCACGTATATTATATTACTAACCTTGTGAGAAACGACAATAAAATATGAGTAGATATGTACCTGTTAAATTTAACGGAAGTATTTAGTTTATGCAATGGTGAGTCGACGTTTTGTTTTGCTCCCAGGGACCGCGTGTTTAACCTGACGGTTTTCTTTTTTTCACTGCAACGGAGAGATAACTTTACTGTAGAATTGTGGGTTGTGGACTGGCCCGTGTAACCCACGTTCACTTGCACTGTAGCATCACACACTACCCCCTACCCCCTACCCCTTGTCTCCGCGTCAGCTGTTATGTATATATACATATACTATTCCAGAAAATCACTGCCGGTCGCGCGCGCCAAATTATCGATTTCTCTCTCACTCAACTCACATAATATGTATGTACATATTTTACATTTTTTGGTGTAAAGTTCCACTAGAAAAACGAAGTACAGCTTGTAGGTATAGTACATCAGCGGCAAATTATGAACTACAAACACGTGATGTACGTACGAAGTGTCGTGTGCGCTCGGCGGCACTATTATTATGTTTAAATAAACACATCATGCATTAAACATTTTTAAATGAATAAGTGGACGAGTCAAATATATTTTGCGAGTGATCTACTTATTTCCTTACAACAATTTCTGAACTTTTTCTTTCGCGTCATTCCGTAGCTATAGGTATACTATTTTTGTAGAAACCAAGATCATCGATATTTTTTCATGGAACGTTTTTAATTAACTAACACTTTCATGAGTATACTTAATATAATTTCAGCTCTCTGATTGGCATCAAAACACACTCGGTATAAATCAAATAAATAATTATACTTAGATGTAGCTGTATATGTATATGCACTTTTTCATGCATAAACAATTGTTACCCAAAGTAATTAATACGTGAACTGAAGAATAAATTGCATTTTACTTTTGCCACATAATTATATTTTATTAATCATTGGGTGCACTTGTCTCTCAACGTGACCTCAAAGGATCGCTTAAATTTGCTCAGCCTATATACAAGTGGTTTAAAACCTCCACTTTCTGTTCTGAATTATGTAAATCAAGGGCAACTCGTTTTGGGATACCTACGTGTAAGTTTGTGGAATATATACAGACATTTATATGATGGCGGTATAACTATACTGTGACCTGGTGACCATCAGTGAAAGCGCGGTGTGCATGGTATGTATACCTATATCACGACACCTGATGGCCGGCCTACTCATGCCGCGTCATTCATATACAAGTACTTAAGTACAATGTACAGAGAGAACACGAATTGGAAGTCGAAAGCCGTCGCTGTTTGTTATCGCAATAAAAAGTCTGTGGGTGTTAATATTTGCTCTTTGGTACCTTTTATCCAACACTCATGATTCAATCGCTGGTATATGCTTGTGCGATGAGAACACACGCGTATGTTGTACCTATATAATATATAATATATATATATATAACTATATAGGTGTCGTGCCCGCGGGTTTTATTATCGGGTGTGGTGCAAGGTTTTTTTGAATCGGCTTCAGTCAGTTTTGAGAAGCGGACGGGCGAGTCTGTACACACGTTACCGAGAGATAATATATACATGTACACACCCACGATTAGCTTTACTCGCATGTGTACATGTGATTTTTCACTTGGATTGCGAATTTTCGCAAACACCAGATAATTACGCGCGGTGGACGAGGTACACAAACAGGTATGTGTATATAATATATATTACACGCGAAACGCAGTACCGCTTTCAAAAAGCGCAAAGTGGGAAAAAAAAATTTTTTTTTTCTTTTCTCCCGCTCGAATAATAGCCGTTTCGCTATCGGCGAAGTAACCATCAGTAACTTTTGGAATATGATGAAACTTACCCCGATACATGTATATACCCGTTTTGATCGCCAATAAGATAAAATTGTAGTGATTGATTATTTCGTACTTTTTTATCGCTTCGATTCTAAACGATTTACCTTGGCTTTTTGTCGCGTACAGAAATATATACCTATTGAAACGTATAATCTTATCGAAATACTCGAGTAAGTACATAATCATCTTTTCTCTGAAGCTTAACGTGCAAGTAGGCGTTACAAGTAAGTAGATTTTATAATCAATGAAATAAAACATAGCTTGTATGGTATGCTCTTGTGTGCACAGCTCGGTACATATAAATTGAAACGACGATGACGACGAGCGAGCCTCGATTTCGGATCCAAAAGCTTGGCGAGCCCAAGGCGGCCCTGGGCTCTGGCGACACGTACCTGCTCGAGGACGCCCTACCGGTCGAGCGAGCCGTCTTCAACGAGCTTCTCAAAGAAGTGAAGTGGCACGAGATGCGACACAAGGGCGGCCGCGTGCCCCGCGAGATCTCGATCCAGGGCAGCATCACCAGGAGGGCCGAGGACGGCCACGACGTCGAGCCGGTCTACCGACACCCGGCCGACGAACAGCCCGGCTTGGTCCACTGGACGCCCAGCGTGCTCAGGATCAAGAACCAGGTGGAGGAGCTCGTGGGCCAGGAGCTGAACCACGCGCTGATCCAACTGTACAGGGACGGCCGGGACTTTATCGGGGAACACTCGGACAAGACCTTGGACATCCTCAAGGGCTCGAGCATCTACAACTACAGTCTAGGGGCGAGCAGGACAATGGTACTTAAGCACAAGGAAACGGGGATCAGACAGAGGCTCCACCTGCCCCACAACTCGCTGCTCCTGATGGGCTGGCGGACGAACCGGGAATGGCTCCACGAAATAAGGATGGACAAGCGGCCCGTGAGCGAAAAGCGGCCCGACGAGCTGGCGTTCAACGGGCGCAGGATATCGCTGACCTTCAGGACGATAGCCACCTTTCGCGATCGCAGGACTGGCAAGCTCAGCGGACAGGGGGCCAGAGTTGTTGGGAAGGTCGATGATGATGTCGCCGCCGCCGCCGCTGCAGCAGACGAGCGGCAAAAGCAGCAGACGGATTTGCTGGTGGCCTTTAGCGCGGAGAACAAGACTGGCGCCAAGTTCGATTGGGACGAGCACTACGGGCGTGGCTTCGACGTTTTGAACTTTAATCTGGTCAACACCAGCGGGCACCAGCAACACTAGGGATCGTATTATTATTTTTCTTCTTTTATTTGGATCCTATTAGTTGTTGTTGTTGTTGTTGATTCAACCTTAACATTTTTCTTTGCGCGAATTCATTGTAAATACATGATCATATAATATATATTGTTACAACGGTGTTGTGCAGACAAACAAAAAGTTCAAAATTTCAGACGTGCACGTTTATATAAATAAGTATACATGTATTTATAGTAGGCGTGTATAATATATATATATTTATGTATAACTTACTTTTGTAACGATCGATAATTTTTATAAAAAAAAAAAAATAAATAA
>NW_019379526.1:53889-93985 GCF_000648655.2 Copidosoma floridanum | reverse complement strand
AAAAAACAAAATTTATTTAACATGTTGGTACCGTATATATTACAAGAACATACACAGTCACCCCATGGTGATATACATAAATATTTATCACACGATATTCGCATCGATTCCTATATATATATATATAATATTATATAATATTATACTAGAAAGCTAAAAAAACTTTGTATAATTGGCATTAAATTATTGTCTCGTAGTCCTATAATTATTAACCGGAAGTAATTTATCGTCCCGCGATGATCTACCGGTCGCTTAAAAATCTCTTTCTACATTTTTTCATAATGCAGTATAGGTGTTTGTTTTCGTTTGTAAAGCTAATCAGCTCCCACAACAGCGCAGATCCCATCGAACAAGTACCCCAATATTTTTCGAAATATTCGATCGTCGAAATAATCAACGATTGTTGATAAAGTCGTGAAAATTTAAATTTGAAAACTCACCGGTCAGTTGATTGTCTTTTTTTTTTCTTTTTGCTTCATATTATTGTCGTCGTTTCTTTTGTCCTAAATAAAAAATACATACAAATGTGAATTGTTTCCGATTCACTGCAGTATTGCAATCCACAAGAAAGAAAGAAAAGAAAAACTTGAAAATATTTATCTTATAAAAAAAAAAAACTTTACTCGTCCTTTTCCCTGCAAAGAACGCAAACTTCTTTTTTTTTCTCCTCCCGACAAATACCGATGAGGGTGATGCACACCTCAAAAAATTTCCACTACTGAAAGATACCATCAAAGTTTACCACAGCCATACGCCTTAGAATTTTCGATGAAAAAAAAAAAAAAAAAAAAAAAAAAAAATAGTGTCGCAACGGAATGCCATATGGAGGATATTATTTGTAAACACACATACGCGCTCAATTAATATCTCTATATATGTATAATAATAATATGTTGTGCGGGCACGCAAGTAAAGGCAAAAATCGTCGTTCCATCATCAGTCGCGCACTGTCGGTTGTTCTCGTGCATACATACATATATGTATGGATGTGTATACACTACACACACACACGTTTTAATTAAGGGTCAAACGGCCGTGAAGGCCGCAGGTCGTTGGATCGCGATCGGCGAGGATGAGCCGTCGTCGTCAGCCTCGGTCGAGCTGTTATTGGACTCGCAGCTACCTTCACTACCGTGCCCTCGTAGCGACTTGCGGTCATCCAGTGTCAAAGATAGCTTGCCACCGTTCTCGAGCAACCGATGAACGACGACCTCCTGGAGCTCCCTACCTACGGGTTTTCTGGTCTGCATCGCGGGCTTGCCATCGTCCCCCGTGGCCATCGGACGCAGGGGGGACGGGTGTTCCTTGCGAGCCAGAGCTACGCTGGGATAGGAGCTGCACAGCTCGCCGCCCAAGCTGTTCTCCAGGGCGAGGAGCAGGTAGCGCCTCGAAGAAGCCCGCGGGCGCTGCAGTAGATCCTGGCACGAGTGGAACCCCGGCCTCTTCCTGCTGTCCAGCTGATGCGGCGAGGACACTTGTCGCCCGAGCTGTTGACGATGCAGCCGACCACTCGTTTTGCTCAACAGGGCTCTCCTCTCCTCCTCCTCCTCCTCCCCTCCCGCTTCGGGTTGAGGGACGTCTTTGATGGACGGTCTGTTGGCGTGGCCGTAAGGTGGGGGAGCCGCGGCGCACTCGGGACAATAGCTCTTCTCCTCGTCGAAGCTGCGAGGCCGTTGGGCTTGCTGCGGGTGCAGGTTAGCGTGCCGCTGATTCGAGGATTGGGGATACTTGCAGACGAAAGCGGCTGCCGAGGGGTGGTGCTGCTGCTGGTGATGGCAGCGGCTCGGCAGTTGTCGGTACTCGGAGAGCGTCGGGGTGGACGCGAGCTCGTCGTCCATCAGCAAACCTGGAATCACGGAATTTGCACCAACTCGTCTCTCTCTCTCTCTCTGTTGGTCGGTTCACCATCCTTACCCTTCTTTGGTTTGTTTTTTTTTTTTGTTTCGTTCAATTCATCACCAGAGTAAATTTGTATTTTTTCTTTTTCTTTTTTAGTATACACATTCATAATGAGCCTCATTGTTTTTATAATATACATGCATAGTACACCGCAACCATGTAACAAGTCAAGCTTCGTCGCACCTTTAACGTGAAATATCCCCAAGGATGCACGATCAAAAGCTTCCCACAGGACAATGTACATACCAGTTTAGGTATACACATACACAATAGATGTCCCATAGGCAGTTGACAACGTTTTTTTGTACATTACTAAAAGAGGTTTTTAGAGGTATTAGATGCAAGGAATCGATATAAAGAGAGGGGATGGCTAGAGATCGGGGCTCTGGTCGATGTGAGGAATGTCAATGTTGAGCTTTGCGGATGACTGGGGGCCCATCGACTGGAGTAGACTCGAGGCTGCAGGCATCGTCAGGGCGAGTCCCGGTGGATTGCCGTCCAAACTGCCGCTCGGCACCTCGCGCAGCGTGACTCCATCTGTTTTGCGTACACACCAAGAGAGAGAAAGAAAGACAGACAATGACACCAAGCACCAATTGAAAAAAAAAAAAATTATTTTTGCGAGCATGCTGTGGCAATTAATTAGGCGGAAAAAAAAAAAAAAAGAAAAAAAACAGTGTTAGCTAAGCACAATATTCGACACAGAGCTGTGGCCGGATGAGGATATATATATGTTGTTGTATGGCGTAGGTGGGTGTTTACGTACCAGGGGATGAGGTAGCCTGTTGTCGGATGACCCCGTCCTGGAGCCGATAGAACTCGGCGAGCTCGCGGCCGGAGCAGAGCGGCGTGTCGACCTGCACGGTCGAGTTGAACCTCGAGTAGTCGACCTCGTAGCCCTGGCTCTCCTTCGAGTAGCTCACGAGGGGCTCGAACCTGTGGCCCCAGAGCACCTCCTGGGGCAGGTAGGACGAGCGCGCCTGGGTCGTCTGGCCCGTCGACTCGATCGTACCCTCGAGTATGACGACGACCTCGAAGCGCTCGGTCAGCACGTCCTCGGCCGACATGTTGTAAAAGGGCGAGTCGGCGTTTATGCGGTGGACTACGGTGCACGGCCAGATGAAGAACAAGTTGGCGGTCTGTCCGTCGGCCCCGACAGCGAGCTCGTACTGGTTGTGGGGCAGCACCTCGCCCTCCTTGGTCGTGCGCGACCTGATCAGCTGGGCCCTCACGCTCGCCCCGATGATGTGGCTCTTTCTCATGTCACCGACCCGGAACATGAGACACAGCTCGCCGTCCCTCTGGCAAATGACCGCCTGTTTGGAGAAGAGCAGCGTCTGGGTCCTCTGCTTCGGGCGGGACATCTTGGCGAAGACGATGCCCACCATGAGGGCCTGGATCATCACGCCCGATATGCTCTGGGCGCACATGACGAATATAGCCTCGGGGCACTCCTCGGTGGTGGACCTGCCGCCGTAGCCGATGGTGTGCTGGGTCTCGATGGAGAAGAGAAAGCAGCTGGTGAAGGTGTGGAGATCGTTGACGCAGGGCCGCCATTTGACGTCGTTGATGTGGCGGGGGTCAAAGTCCCCGTGGGTGAAGGCGATGAGGTACCACATGCCGGCGAACACCAGCCAGGACAGGACGAAGCTCAGGGCGAAGCAGAGCAGGGTCCAGCGCCACTGGGTGTCGACGAGGGTCGTGAATATGTCCTGGAGGAAGCGCAACGAGCGCCGGGATATCCGGGACTGGAGGACGTTGCACTCGCCGCTCTTGAGGACGGCCCGCCGGCGCAACTTGCGCGCTGGCCCCGCCCGGTACCTGCTCCTACGACCAACAACGCGTTTATCCTTCAATTTCACCTTTCATTTTTTTTTTTTTTTTTTTTTTTCCCCCATTGTATCGCTTATCTATCGTTGCACCGAGCACGGAGCTCATTGCGGGAATTCATCATAAAAAAGCGAAAGAGAGATAAGACGGTGAAAAATCGCAAATTTCGTCACCGTACACGTTCTTTTATACGCAGTAATTAGCAAAGAGCAAAAAAAGAAAAAACAAAACATTTGATAAGTATGCTCCGACGGGGCAAAACGTTACCTTTGTACCGCGAGTTCTCGATGATATTGTTCAAGCACCGTTGGCTCGGTCGCGAAACAAGATAACAAGTGCACTTGGAAAAAAAAAGAGAGAGAGAGAGAGAGAGAGATGTGCTCTAAAGGCACGCGAGCGGGGTTGGGAAAGGGAAAGAAGCGCAATGAAAAAAAAAAAAATAAAAAAATAAAAATGGTACAGGTACCTGCTCTTATAGGACAAATTCGGGCTTTTCGAGCGTTGGCTCTGGACAACGATGGCCGGCCTCGGGTTCCACATGGGCAACAACTTTTGCTGGTCGCCGGCAACGCTGTCGGGTGAGCCCGGCTGCGCCCCGTTTTTCTCGAACTCTCGGTTCATTATCGCTTGATTCTCTTCGCGTTTCAAAGATTTTGCGAAAACAAAGAACAATGATGTTTGCGCACGAAGCCGTCGCTCGTCCGAGATACGAGTACCCGAGAATCGCACATGTGTATAGGTGAGTATCCCCTCGGCTTATCAGTGGCCGAGACGATTCGACCTTGAGCTAGGAGCAGAGAAGTGCCGATCTTACGTATACATATATATATATATTATATATCGTCTCTCTCTCCTCGTCTCCCCAAACGCGTTCGTACAAAACTCGCGAACGACTGCCGGGGCGCTTATATAGGCCAGCATCGGAACCTTTTTTTTCTTGTTGCACTCTGTTTATTCGCTGCCACGTGCGAATTTAACGTAATACAGTAGGTACACAAGAGAGGGAGAAGGTGTTTTTTCGCGCGGCAGTACACACGTACAAGTATACATCAGTGCAGTAAAGGTACACGCGTCTCTATATACGTATATTTGAATGCTCTTCAAACGAGTTATCAGCAGCATTGACGCGCCAGCGTATATAATACAACACGCACACGCGCGCATACCCATGTAATAATATATAAATACGTGTTGCGCTCTTATCTGTTCTTTTGAGGCGTCCCTCTCTTCAAGTGTATGTATACGTTTGCCATTCGTCAGCGGGGCCTTCAAGATCGCGCTTTGCCCATCAGAGTTTTACGTGCGAGCTGCGTGTGTCGCATATTAAAACACCTGCGCACCCTGTAACCATACCTACACGTGTATATTTATATACCGAACGCGATCGGTAACCGTATGTACCTCACCTTTCTTAAATTTATCGATCGTTATTTGCGGAAGTGGGAAAAAAAAAAGGTTGCCAGTTGACTCACAGCTAATAAATATACCTGCTTGCGCCTATAAACACTTGCTTGTTTGTTTGTTTGGTTGTAATCGTTCATGGTGGACGTCGTGCCGAGATGATGATCGGTACGGCAACGCGGTATACGGGAGGGCCCGGCGGAAGCTTAACATTTAATTATGCAGAAACGGAAGCGGACCATCAGCATATATGCGTGCAGCCACACTCGGTATATACACACACATGTATTATCGTACAGATGCACGTATCGCCCATCATTTTTACGCTTCCTCGTTAACTCCTTCTCCACCAGATTTTATTTATTTTTGATTTTTTTTTTTTTTTTCTTATGATTCACGCGCAATAATAATTTTACTCTGATATAATATACCTATACACCTGCAATGGGACGCTCGAGCGCGAGACGAATGTAGAAGCAGTACAGATGGATGGGTATTATATCGCGACAGCATCATAATTTTATTACATCCGAGACGACTATAGCAGCGCGAAGAGATGAAACAACGAGCGCGTCATTCGCAATCACGTTTTTTTGTGAATCGCGGCAGCGTTTGACGACGCCGAGTGAGCTTTATCGTCTAGTACTTGTGCGGATCGGCTGACGTCTCAATTATACATGTATAGACGATGGGTATCGCGATGATGCGTAATTTCGTGTCAAAGGTGTATATGAGCCGTTTTTAACTTTCCTTTTTTTTTTTTCATCTCTTACTTTTCTCTCGCTTGCGTGGAAAAAAAAAAAAAAGAAAAAGAAAAAAAAAACTATCAAACGAACCAAATGTCCCTCTTGCGCCTCCGGCTCCTGCTATCCGCGCCAACACCAAGAGTCCCCGGTATCCTCCTCACGAGCATATCCTCCTTCCTTATTCCTTAATACAAGTATACCAACTATACGTGCAAAAGGTGGTATGTACGAGTCACACGCGCCCGCGACCAGGTACGGCATATTAATATATACCTGTACCTTTATACGTAAATTATACGGTTCACGGCATCTGTCCTCACTGGTATAGTGATGCTATTGTAACATGCAACCGAGCGCGCCGCCAGCACCGATCAAATTAAATTTCATCTCTCTCTCTCTCTCTCTCTCTCTTGGACACAAATGCACAATATACATATCGTGCGTATGTACCAGTGTAAGCACATCATCCATATAAGTGCACACGCCGTGTGTGATACTGATGATGATGATGATGCTGCTGTTGTCACTACCTATATATACATATATATATGCATGTATATGTATATGTATATGCATACGTATATTTTATGTCGCGCTTGGAGCAGTAGCCAAGCGATTGATGTATACACAATATGACGCTGATTTCGACGAAGCGGCGGGTTAAGGAATAAGGGCCATACGTGTACATATTATATACAGCGCCTGGTGATAAGCGGACAGTATACATATAGGAGAGGATTGGGCGTTAATGTAACAAGTGGGTATGTACACTTACCTACCGTACAATACGTATAAAAAGCATATGCACGGAAATAGGATGCAGCGCTTGAAATTCGGGGAAACGACGATGACATTGTCGAGGCTGTCATTGGTGGGTATCAATTAGTATACGACCGCGGCAGCGCGGTTGCTCTTTCGCATGTCAAGTTGATGCAGTTGTTTGTTTTTTCGCAGACTCGCGCGATCAAACGATAAAACAAACCCACCGCCAACCGCAGTTTAATCGGAAGACACGTATCGTTGTTTCCCCAAGCTCGTGTGAATTATACGAGTGTTTGATGGGGAGCTGTATAGCAAAGTGACGGAGACAATTGAGGATGAGAGGTAATTTTTCGATCAATCGTACAGGTATCGCCCCGTCGCTCGAATTACGTTATACCGATCACGTAACTTTCATACACATCGTTCGCGTTTGCTCCGGCCACGGGGCTGTTAGCGGAGAGGCCATGCTGCTCGTTTATCGGATCTCTAATTCCGCGGAGAAAGAGAGAGAGAGAGAGGAATTCCGCTCGCGGAGGTGGGTAGTTACGCGCACGGCTATAAGGCCGATCCACGGCGACCTCCAGACACGATCGCTCGATCGGTTATTACGTCTGGTGTATGGTCGCCGTGGTGCTAATGATAGGTATATAGGTACGTGCATCGTATTGGAGTTCATACCGATACGTATATGTATACTCTATGCTGGGCGATCGGTATTATTTTTTCGGATCGCTAATTTATCGGGACGTGAATGTGTTACGTTCAACGCGGCGATACGTAGCTATGGGGTATTATAATATGTAAGCGTCTGACCTCGAGGAGTCCTGCCGAGTGATGCCGGCAATGCTGCTGCTCTGGGTGTTGACGCGCAGTAGGGTGACGTTTTTCGGTATGCCAGCCGAGACAATGTGGATGTTGTTCCTCGTGGCGAGTAGCGGTGACTCCGGCCTCGAGGACCTGTTCTGCTGATGGTCCTGGAGGTGCTCGCGCTCGCAGTCCTCCTCTTCCTCGATGGTGCCCGGCAGCCGGAAGAGCTTTTGCTGCTGATCATCGGCCATTCTTCGGTGCCGAAACTCGAGAATCTAGATCGGCGACTGCTCGCGATTTCGATGGCGCTCGGTCATGGCTTTCAAAGGTGGAGCTTTTTTTTTTTTTTTTTTTTTTTTCCTTCCTCAATTTTGGTTCTATCGGGCGGGAGGCTCGGTCCCTTCGTCGTCGTTTGGTACTACAAAATTTTCATTTTTCCATCGTAAGAACATTTTTCCTTACCACCGCCCGACGCGACAATGACACAATTACATCGGCTCTTTTTTTTTTTTTTTTTTTTTTCTTTCTTTGGGCGTGTATTTTTGTGCTGGATAATATTTACTTTGAGTCACCAGATAAATCCGTTGACGATATTTATTTTCGACTCGATTTTAATCATATGTTTATATATATATCCTGAATAATTAAAAAAAAACAACTTGACAGCGACCAAAAAAAAATAAAAAATAAAAAATAACGTCACACAATAATACATGTATAGCGACTTTCGTTATCGCGTGCGTCGCGCGTGTGTTTGACATGACAATGTCCGGGCGTAAGTGTATACAAATTGAGAAAATGTCGGATAGAAAAAATGAAGAGATATTTATGTGCTACCTATTTGCCCATGTACTTATAGGTGAGTACAGTAAGTATGTAATGTACCAACGAGCGGCTGAGCGGGCCGCGGCGGACTAGTGGATGGCCCTCCCGTGAGCAGCTGACGTGTACCTACTACTGCTTTTTCAGAAACCGCGGGTTGCCGCTTCTGCCATGAGAGAGGGAGGAGGCGGAGCAGTAGGGAGGAGCGTGTGCCCGTATAGGTATACCAACTCCCTCTTTTTTTCACGCATATTTTTTTACGGGGGCACCGGCGACACAACGATCTCTGGTGCCTACCGATTTTTTTTCAAAAACCGGGACCCCCTGAAGTTGAGTCCTCCCAGGGGTCACCGATCTCGATCGCATCGGCCCGAATGATTCACCCACAGCACCGGTCGCGGATACCTGAAATTTCATGCAAAACAATCGGCTGCAGCTACGGCTCGAGCGAAAGAAAGGAAACACCGGTCTCTCTCTCTTTCTCTGATGTCATCTTTGTGAGGCGTGGACGAAAAATAAATAAAGAGACGGGCACCGCGTGTTGGTACGGAAAAACAAAAAAAAGAAGAAAAAAATAATAACAATCGAGAGAAGAGTGTATTAACCGCGTAAAAGTAAGGTGGCGCGCGCGAGTATCGTTAAAAAAAAAAAAAAAAAAAAAACAACGCGTTCCAGCACCTTCTTCCGCGGATGAGATCGAGTTCTCATCTCCTTCGGTGAGCCTCTCGCGCGGTATACCTACACATAATTAGGCGCGTATAATCGGGCTGATCTCCTTAAAACGCATCTTCCTCCGGTTACGCGGCCAACGCGTGTGTGTTGTACCCTATATGCTCGCGAGCACGTGCAGAAAGATAAAACACAACGCGGGTATCGCTTATCGAGGTCGAGCCGCGCTTCACTTCCGTCTGCGGTTTCCTCTCCGTAGGTAGGTGTCTATCTATATATGCATACGTGGGCACTGTAAACGTTATGCTCACTTACATTCCCAACACGCAATAACACGAGGAAACGCAAAATTAAAATTAAAAAAGAAAAAAATCAAACCAAACAAATGTATACCTTGGTGCTCGCGTTCGTGCAACAAACGTGTACGATTGTGCAATCGGCAAAAGGATCCTCGTTACAGTTCGAAAAAAAAAAAAAAAAAAAAACACTGCAATTTTGATGCCTATACGTACATGTCTGATATGCACGCGATTCACGCGTATATCCATTTACGATACAAATACACAAAATATAAGCACTAGTTAGATTTAATAATAATAGGCACGGAGTGTGCGTAAGTGATACCTATACTATACGCGTGCGGTGCGTCTACCATCCATATTATTTTTCAATTCTGTCAATGCGAGGTAGGTATATTTGGCGGAAATCGGCTAGCGGTGTCGAATATCCAGCATAGAAGGTACCACTCGCAGTTTTTTTGCAACATTTTCGGGCTACAGGAGCCACTTTGCTTTCTGCGTCACCTCGAAAACCACAGCGTGAAATTTATACCTATACTTACTGTTGTACAACTCTTTTTATTATTATTTTTTTTCTGGCCAATGCTTGTGAATGAAAAAAAAAAAAAAAGTTCTACGTGTACCTATACACAGCTGAATTCCCGTATGGTATACCCAGTGCAATGAGTGGTGTATAGATAAACTACTGTCTTTCTGTCGTTACCACTGCGGAGGAAGCTTGTCTTAAAACAACCAAAGTGGTGTGGATATAATAAGTGTATACACTTGCGCGTCACTTCCGAAAAAAGTGTGTCATGTGTCATTTGAGCCATCAAAAAAAAAATCCTCTCTCTGCCAAGTAGGTGCGTAACGAGAGAGTACACGGTGACACGAGAGAGATGTCAGAAGAGTCCGCCTATATGGTTAAAAACAAAACTAAGCTGACGGCTAGCTTGGCTGCAAGAAAAGTATGGAAGAGAGAAAAAAGAGCAATTATAGCCCACAAGAGAATTGTTACGGGCGTATAAGCGACGATGAGTAGCTGTCGCTCCATTGTCGTAATTGGAGTAAACGCGACCTTAACCTTTTTTCTTCACCCGAGACGATGAGGCTCTTATGTCAAAGAGAACACACGTATATGCGCGATAGATATACACCCGTACGGTGGTAGTGATGGAGCCCACTCGCGATTTTCAAGGTATCAAGGTATCTCGCTTTTTTTTTTTTTTTTACGGAAAACGGCTTTCCTCCGAGTTCAATGTTTTTCGGTTAATAATAACCAAGATCTTACTCGGATCGCTATGTCTCCGTAAATAATACATCGTGAAAAGTGCGATGTTCCGTGATCATGAAAATAAACAAAAAATTTTCTTTGGTGCTTACTTGAAACGATTAGCCTCCACACTACTGAGAGCCCGAAAAAAGAAGATTCGGCTATGCTCTGAACTCAACCAAGACTTTAAACCGCTTCATCTTCGTGAATAATGCAAGTATCGCATAACGGACATTGTCATAAAAGTTAGAACATAGGGCCGAGATCGTCAAGATTTATGTCTTGTTATCAAAACGTTTGAGCCAAATGTAATTTCAGCGAACCGATGGGTATAGCCAGTTAAAAATTGAACCGATTTTCAACAGTGATCGAAGAGGGTGCTTGGAGAATCAACATTAACTGAGTCGTCATGTTTATTTTGCTCGAGGCATTGATGTCTCGGATCAACGATCGGTATTACGTCAGACTCGGTTCGAGCTCAAATCGATATTCCATCCGAGCGTGGACCATCCAACATTCGTCGCCATGCACACAATAACCGTCATCGAGTTTATTTTAGTTTTTGGGAATACATATAGCTGCGCCTCCGTCAACGCGATATCCGCTCGGGAATCGGCTCCGCAAGCTCTCGAGTGTCATCATAATCATAGCGACACTATTATACACCATTATATTACGCGTAAGACGACCGCGCAGCGCAAAATTTAAATTTTAAAGCTGTCCCTCAGCTGCAAAAGAGTCTCTGGTTGCGTATATTTGTAAAGAGGAGGGACCTTCGGACACCTTTCCGCTCTTAATAGGTGCACTAGAATTTCCGCCGTCTCGTGTGAAGGTGGCGAGTATATAGATGTTACTTTATGGAGACAGAGGTTGATCCACGTTGAACCATCAAGGGCGCGCCTTCATAATTTCCATGCATTTTTTTCACTCGAGTACATCATTAGCAGTACCTTATATACTACATACTACGCGTGATTTTTTCAATTGTGTTGCACGCCACCAAGTCACGTGCCATTTTCTATTTTTTACCCGCGATCTCCGCCTTATTTGCCGTTTTTTTTCACCTGCACTTACATGATAATTGTATGGTACACAGTTATTATGTACATATATCTACTTGTATACGTCATACAATTTCTCATTTTTGAGAATTCATCGTCAATCCATCACGTTTCGTTGATAAGTAATATTGTTTGTCCTTTTTTCAGATGAATAACTTGCGCATCGATACTGTAGGAAAAGTGAAGAATAGAGAAAAACAACGAAAGGCGATGGCGAGATTGAACGAAGGGCTATAGAATCACGTGCTACTGGCTGGCTTTTTGTCTATACCACCACCACCACCACCATCTGTAAGTATATTTATGTATATACAAACTCGTGCGTGGTGCTCTTTAGATCAGAACTAGATCAACTAGTTCAGTGGCGGGAAGTGCCCTCGTTGTTATCACGCCAGTCAATTGTTTAATCTCGGCGATCTCGTTCCCGTTTTATGCCCTTCTCTCGTCGCACGCTCCCCCCTATGTTATACGTATACACTGATGTGCTATATATGTATATGTATACCTATCGAGTCATCTTGTACCATATATGAAAAAAGCGTCTTTGCTATACACACACGTACCATCCGTCTTCCCTCACGATTCTTTTAAGGACCGTCAAAGCGAGCATGATACCTATATTTGCATAGGTTTGTGTGTATACGTATATATATACGAGCAAAGCTGCGCCGGCTGCTCCCCCATACTGCATGTATACGCTTACGACGCGGATAATTGACTATTAATTAGCGGCTCTCTCTCACTCCCCCTGTCAAGTACAATCTGTGTATACCATACACTCTACATTTCTCCTCCTAACATTTACGGGGGAAAAAAAAACACACGCCGATTTTTTTTCAATCCTAAAACTCTGAGCTAATGTATACTGGTTTGAAGAAAAAAAAAAAAAAAAAAAAAACAACTTACAGCCGATATTGATAATGTAGAGTTATTTTGGGCTCACTCACCTTAAACGGGCTGCTTATTGATGGGCTGGTGCTGCTGGGGTCGGGCCGCGTTGCAATTATTCGGATTAGCCGCGTGGGACTCCTGGGGCGTTTCGGGCGGTACCAGCTGGAAGCTCGTTTTCTTCCCCAACTCGTGATGCTCCTGCTGGTGATGATGGTGATGATGATGATGATGATGATGATTGTGATGCGGCGGATGACTGGCCGTTGCATTGGGACGTCGCGTTGCCGGTGCTTTAGCTTGCCTGATGCAGTTTTGTCATATTGTATCTTTGTTTTAACATTACACCTTATACATCTTATGGTTTTTCTTTAAAATACCGCAACACAGGAGCAGCAGAGGTTAAAGAACGACAGTTAAGTATACTAATTGCGAGTACGTATCATATATACGCATACCTATTGCATACAGGTATAACATGCAATAACTACGTGTATAAGTTGGTACAGAAATATATATACATATATAATTACACGTATCGTGGAGTATACATTTATTTATATTGTGTATTGATAAAAAACAACAATTTCATGTATTTATCAACGATTATACACGATAATCGATAATCGCGAACTTGATTTCGCGTAATTATTACAATAAGGCACCGATCCCCTTCTTTCATCAATGGTACATGTATTAAAATTACAAAATATGTACATTCGATAACACCAATTGTACAAAAGGTGTGGTAAAAATGTAACCGGAGGGTCACCTTAGTTCCTGCAGTGCCGCGTGGGAGGGTGACTTTTTCATCATGCCCTCGAGGTTGCCCCTCGAGTCGTTCCTCAACGAGCACAGAGTCGTGCGCGAGCCTTCCCTCGACATTTTTTTCGAACCACCAGCTGTTGCCGATGACGATGATGATGAATTTTTCACGGACTGCGGCCGACTATGCCGGAGACTGGCGTTCACGTCCTCCACAGCTCTGTCGTACTCGGATCGATCGATAAGGGCCCTCGATACCTCGGTTTCCTCCTCCTCCTCCTCCTCCTCTTCGGTCACGTTGGAGAGCTCCTCCGCAACCTCGATCGGTATTGCTACTTCGGCCGGCTCGTTTGACTCGATCGTCTGAAAGTTGTTCATCATATTATTGTGGTTGCACCATCACCGTCGCAATTGCTAAGGGAAACAATGCGTCAACGATTATGTATGTACACATAAGAAAGAAAAGAAAAGAAGAAAAAAAAAAAAAAGTACTATTAGTAATCTTTGTCACCTCGTCGAGGGTGTAGAAGGTGGCAAACTTCTTCCGGGGATCGGTGGTCATCGTGAAGCTGCCGGTGGCACTGCCGCGTCTCGAGGGCGAGTCGTCGGGGGCGGTGATCATGACAGGTATGGGGGTAGGTGGCGTAGCGGCGTGGGCGTGCATCTGGAGACCACCGAGCGAGGAGGCAAGACTCGAGCCCGAGCCCGACGTGAACGAACTGCTCGAGTCGATCCGGTACGGTGCGAAGGTCGCCGAGCTCGTGCGCTCTGCATCAACACCCGCAACGGTTAATCATCTGAACGTATGCAATTACTTTTTCTCTTTTTTTTTCTTTTTCTTTTAATAACATGCATCCATCGATTGCGTATAATGCCAAGCGCCGAGGATATACATACTAGGGGCCGTTGTATCAAAGCGATGATCGAATGCGCACAGAAATAATACCGATTTTATCATCAGTAAAACAGTTACGATTCATATACGCGCGTTTTATCATTTATGTTGTAAAATTGTAATGGAAATGCTTAAATGTATCACTGATCGATCTACAAGCAGCATAGTCATCTTGCAGCCCTGTTTGGCATAATGACGCGATTGTAGATCGGCGTGGATGAGCGCTTTAGCGGGAGTATAGTTGCTTCAACGGTAAGGGGCGTAGCCATCGGCTAGCATCAAGTCGTTATAAACCGTATCACAATCATCACCTCCTTTAGCCCGATGGAGGGCGCGCACGTGATCGAGCTCGGCCGCCGAGCACAGGGGCGTGTCGACCTCGTAAGTATTGTTGAAGAGGGTGTAGTTGACCTCGTACTCCCCGGTCTCCTTGCGAAAGGTTATTATGTGCTCGAACCTGTGGCCCCACATTATCTCCGAGGGTAGATACGACGAGCGGGCCTGGGTCGTCATGCCCGTCGACTCGATAACACCTGCGACGACAATTTCATCATCAACTCTCATTTGTTTGGTGCCTCAATGATATACATGTATATACCGTACCTTCCAGTAGGACGATTATCTCGAAGCGCTCGCGAAGCATGTCGCTCGCCGACAGGTGGTACAGGGGCGACTGCTCGTCGATCTTGTGGACGACCGTCGTCGGCCAGATGAAAAATATTTTGTCCTCCTCGCCGTCACCCCCGACCTTTAATTCTGTCTGGCAAAAGGGCAGCAGTTCGCCCTCCCTCGTCACCTACGAGCCACCACAATCATTACCCTGTGCCTCTACATATACACACGTGTGCATTGTCTATCACAATTGCCAAACTTTTTCAACAAAACAACTAATGAAGGGAGCATCAATAACCGACGTACTTTTCTCTTGATCATCTGTGCGCGCACGTGGGCCTCGATGATGTGGCTCTTCCTCATGTCACCCACGCGAAACATCAAACAGGGCTGGCCGTCCCTGAGGCAGATCACGGCGTTCCGGGAAAACAACAGGGTCTGGGTGCGCTTCTTCGGCCGGGAGAGTTTGGCGAATACGATGCCCACCATAAATGCTTGCAGTATCACCCCGGTCATCGACTGAATGCACATTATGAATATCGCCTCCGGGCACTCCTCCGTCGTGTGCTTGGACCCGTACCTGCAAGGATTTTTTGGTTTTTCATTTATCATAATAATAATTAAAAAAAAGGAGGAGGGACATTACCCATGTATGTACATACGTACCCTATCGTGTGCTGCGTCTCGACGGAAAACAAAAAGCAGCTGGTGAATCCGTGGATGTCCTCGACGCAGGGTGTTATCGTGACGTTGGAGCCGGGCTCGGTGGTGGTCCTCGGGTCGAGGTCGCCGTGGGCGTAGACGATCAGCCACCAGACGAGGGCGAAGCCCAGCCAGGACAGTAGGAATGTCATAGCGAAGACCAGGAGCGTCCAGCGCCACTGGGCGTCGACCAGCGTTGTGAATATATCCTGCGCGATCAATACTTGTACAATTAACCATTGCCTCTTTATTTATTCTCTTAAACCAGAGAACCCGATTAATTTTTTGGATCAGTCAATTAGTTCAGTAATTGCCCAGCAATTCTTCTTCGTAGTTCTTCGTACAAATATTTTCAAGTATACACACATAAGGTATACGTATTATTATAATATATAGATTATATTTGTATTCATGTACAAGGTTGCTCGTTAAAAAGATTTAAATAATAAAATAATGCATCACGAAATCAACGAGATCAATGATTACTCCGAATCGCGTTATATATATATTTTTTTTTCTTCATCGCTTGTGTTATTACTGACAAAACAACAGTAATATTGATAATAATTAATCGAAAGCTCGGACAAAGAAGTGGATTCGGGCCATTGTCCAAAATAGTAAAATTGTGCGCACGAAATGATATACGGCGTACAATAAGTGGTGTACTTGTGTGTACCTGCAGATAGCGGCGCCGTCGCTTGGCGACGTTGCCCTGGACGATGTTGCAGTCGCCGTGCTTGAAGACCACGCGCTTCCTCACGCGCCTCGAGCTGAATCTCGTCTGTTTGTACCTTGGGAAAATAAAAACGAGCCGAAATCGGAGGATTAGGTGTGTGTGTGGATAAAAAAAAAAAAAAACGCATACAGGTACAAGCATATATATATATATATTCATCGGCGAGGTCATCTCAAAATTACAAGCCACAACCGCGATGCCAAGATTTCTCGTGAAAATTTATAAGCGCGCTAATTTGCGCGCCACACGTGGATCCCTCGGCTATACATCTGCATGTACAATTTGTGTGCGTGTGTCTTTTATGTGTTTGATCGGTTCCACAAAATAAATATATATATATATTCAACTCAAGAGTTCACCAAAGCTTATAACGTATAACGTGAAAAAATGAAAAAATGTCCCAAAAAGTCCTAAAATACCAATGTATAGGTACCTATACATATACGGAAGTGATTTCACAGCAAATGTCAATTCCCCGCTCGTTTGCCTATTCTCTATCTCTTATACTATAATTAGCGGCATTAATTCAATGTCCATGTCGCGTGCGGCTCTTCCAACTAATAATCTCCATTGCATAATATCCGATGCGTCTAGCCGTGAGCCCGCGTCCAAGAGATAATCGGCAATCCATATCGAAAGATCGGTATCGCGGTTGACTCTTTCCGTTTGGGATCTCGGAGTGAATCGAACAGGTGTCGGTTTCGGGTCGTAAATTTTGACGTGGAAAACATATAGGAACGCCTTACGATTTTTTTAGAGCACACCCGACGCGCACACGGTACTTGGCTCGTCGCCAACCGGCGCGTCGGCGAGGCGCTAGGTCATGGACGCATGGAAAACTATGCGTCTCCCGTCGCCTTCGTCGTCGTCACCTGTACGTGCGCTACGGATTTTCTCCAAAACTTTTTCGCAAAATTACGCCACGCATCCACTTACCACCACATAACATCATTATATATATATATACTTTCCTCCCCCCCCCTCCCGCCATTAGTCTTGCTCACGCGGATATAATATCGAAACACGTAAAGCTTGAAATAGAACCTATTACATGTATACTGCAGTCCACAGCTGCACGTATACGTAAAGCGCTTTCGCACCTCGTTTGCGAATGAAAAAAAAAAAAAAAAAAAAAAAAAGATCACTGGCCCGTATTCCCGTGTGAGCTATTAGAGAATTATCTTGATAATTTATGCTCTTACAGGGAAATTACATCATTAGTACACGACCACCTGTGTCTTATGTCGCGGTGTAGCGGGTATGGATGATGGGTATATTGTGTCGGTAACGAGTCCGTGTAACCCATCGATGATTCGCGTAAGCGCGTATCAACGAGTACGAAGAAATGCACGAGGTGCATGGCTCATCGGACTTTTTCGGCTCGCTCTATACGTGTATATTTTATACACGCGCACATAAGTGTATGTATAGATATGTGATCGTGTGTGTGTGTGTATAATTTAGGGGCTGCCAGAAAAGCTCTGGTCTGCATCAGCCGAAAACGAACTCTTTATTTTAACGAATTTGCTCTAGTTTTTCGGGGGGTGGGTGGGGAGGGGAAGAAAAAAAAAAAGAAAAACATGGCGTATTGTTAATTGCACAAGTTGCCCATGTATATATACTTTTGGCATTCCTCGCGCCAGGCAGCCTCGCTCGAGCTGGTTGCTTTGACCACGAGCATCGACACCTGAGAAATGGCCCTCCTCAAGCCGGCCAGCGTCATCCCCGGATCGCCCAGGTAGTGATGCTGCGAAGGAGTTGGAAGCGGGGCCTCCTCCTGCTGGACCACGACAGCATCACCGGCCACCCGCACCATCTCCATCTCGCTCATATCGTACAACTCAGCAACCGTTTCTCGTCTCTCCGCGGCTTCGCGAAAATTCAAACGGCACCCGCGCACCGTGGCTCATCCTTCATTTACAATATTATTTACACCTCCGTTTATCAAGGATATACTTACTATACGAATTGAGAAAATAACCCACACGCGCACTTTACGCGACAATTGTAATATATAATATATGGCGTGGTGACTCGTGCGTGCAATAATATGTACTTATTATGGTAAAAACAAAAAATATGAGGATTCAGTCGGCAGGTATAGGTGTGTAAATAAATGAGCCGTCGTCGTCGGTAGAACGCCGAGGGCCGGTCTCGCCAATAATAGCGCGAGTCCGCCGTAAAAATAGCAGCCCGACGCCGATGATGGCCCCCAGCGAAAGTTCAGCCGCAGCCATATAAGATGCACCCCGCACCACCAAGAGCACCAGTAGGTATATATATACAATATTAGCACAGGTTACGGTGGTACACGTTACAGGTACACCATAATATGTATATTCTACCTATCTCTCTTTCTCCGGTTTATATTTGCCTTATGCTGTATATGTTGCGCGGGTTATTCACATTGTTCACCTCAACAAAGACGTAAAAATAATAATATTAACAACAACAACAACAACAATGATAAAATATTATATGTGTGTTCTGCATGCAAGTGGTGCAAGCTATTGATGATAATATTGTGCACTAGAGCCACACGTCACAGCCTGTCCAGAGCCAAAGGAAGATCCAGATCAGCCGTTTGCACCACATCCGGGTAAAACTACCCTGCAAGTCACTATATACTCGACGCTGCACTTGCTACACCTTATTTGTAGCCCTATATTGACATTTCGTTTTGCCCGATATACAATCTTATATATTTTTACATCTCTCAAATAGGATGTACGTGGATTATACCGATACTTGTCGCACCAACTTAATAAAAGCTTTGACCGCGGAGAGAGAGAGAGAGAGCGTGTAACGCTACCGGTCGTCACCGCGCACTTACTGACGATTGTCGGAGAAAACAGCGCCGTGGCTTGTTCGCACTGTGCGCTCATATACCTCGACGACGACGACGACGGCGGTGTCTACTCATCATCTTGGACCCCAGCCACCGCTACTGTAATATATACTCTCTCTGGCGGAGAGTGCTGGCTATACCGTCTCTGCAACTTCTTCGGGGATATATTTATATACATATATAAGCACGTTGTTCGTGTTTCATGTATACCCAAGGTCGATGATGAATACCTATACATTGTAATGTAATAATACATATTTATGTAGGTGTTATCTACAAATTTTATGCGTACGTTTTACCGATTTTTCGAGTTATGCGCTAAAAAAACCTTCGATTTCTCTACTGATTCGGGTAATAAATCTTATTGGCACACTCGTATACAAAACGCGTATATAACAATGGGTTGTTACCGATCTCATGTGAATCGGCTGACTTTTCAAAAGCCCGACACCATAGGTGAACTTTGCTCTCTACATAAATCGATCGTAAGTATCTACCTACTCCTCAATAAATATATTACGCTGGGCTGCACTGTTCATTTTCATCACAGAGTTATTTTCGGGGTGTGCGAAAGAAATAACAGAAAAACAGGCTCGAAATTTAACGCGTTCGCTGCTCGTTATTATTTTTACATCTCATTTGGTTCAGCTGTAAAATTTTTTATCACTATTTTTATTCGATGATGCGTATACTATATTATGTATTCGTTAAAAGCCGATGGAAAATATGTGGAATATGTGACCCAAATATCAATTTGAATGTATAGGACAAAGCTCGACAGCTCCACATACATGCATTATATCATTTTTAATAATTTTTTTTTTTTTTTTTTTTTATATATCTCTGATAAGTATAAGGTCATACGGGTATATATCTACGTAATTAACCGCATTCCAATTAATTATGCGTCGCTTCATTCACACCCAGAGGCATCGACCTCTCGTTTCTCCTTGGTATAAACAAAGAGTGTGCGGGCGTGTTTATACAGTACACGTATAGTTGTACACATGTAATCTGATATCTTAATTTTTAAGTTGAAGCATCGATGTATCATAATACATAAATATACCTACAAGCGTCCCTCCGAACAATATATACCTATCCTGAGTAGGTATATACCCATATGGGCGATTAGCCGTTTGTGTAGTGCAAGTGCACACAGAACTAAGTATAATCAACCCACGTAAAAACGTGGATAAAACTCGAGCATAAAAAGTATGTATTAATCGGGCACGCACCTGATTGTACGGCACGCAAAGATATAATATGCACATAATAAGTACTCAACGTGATACATATACCTGGCTCGTAAAGGTTCTCTCGGCCCGCGCTCTCTTTAACTCTATAATTTATACTGTATGTACAATTATATATAAATAATGTATGTACAGGTAACACCTTTATTATTAAGAAACGGAAGTTAAGTAGGTGTATATGTATGTACATCTGGCCGAGGAGTGCAAATAAGTAGGTAGCTCATCGGCTAATAAAAAAAAAAAAAAAAAAAGTCGAGACTTTCGCGGCTGGGGAGGAAAAATTTCCCAAACGTCGAAGGTCCCGAGACTTTTGAACCTTCGGTTGGCATCAGGTGAAGCGAGCTAGTATACTTTTGCAATTGTATCGAAAAAAAAAAAAAAAAATCAACGATTCGATAAATTGTGTATACACAATACATTATTATTATTATTATAAGCAACGAGAAACAAAACAATATAGGATTTACCTATTGAGCAGGGCACTCGACTCGACGCGGAAGCTGATCCTGCTGTTGTTGCGCTTGGAAGCAAGCCCGGCCGAGGAGCTTCTCCTGGCCATCCTCCTCTGGCTGCTGGAGAAGGACGCCTGCACGACTCGGGGCCTCCTGCCGTTTTTCGCGTCACCTTCCCCGAGAAGAAGATGATCGTCCTGTCTGTCGTCGTCGTTGTTGTTGTGGTTGTTGGTCCAGGCCGTGGTGGTATCGGTGGCGGAGCTCGAAACTCGCTCCAATTGGCCGGTGGAGAACGAGCGGTGCTCCCGGGCCGGGGGTACCGACTCCTCGCGCTCTACCTGCATCGTCTTTTGGCCGGTGGATCAGGCCCGTTGGAGACATAGTCGTTGCTTTCGCGGCTCTCGGTCGCACGATCCTTTCGAGGATGCGCTCCTGCTGCGGCAGAGGTATAACATAATATATACACATGTACGCGCGTCAGCGACAACAATAAGGGACATTCTATTTTTTTTTTTTTTTTTTTTTTTTTTTTTTTATCTTCAACAACAGCTGGTTAAATTTGAGTGGTGGTCTACAGTTGATTTCGCCATTTCCCACTTTTTTATATACTTGAATCTTGTAGGAACTTTCATGCTATTATACTATTGGTTGAAGCAATTGGATCACTCGGATGAGCTTTTTGAAAGACCAAGTTATAGTGAAAATTTTCACACTACTATTTAAAATTTAGAGGGTTTGGGTGAGATAATATTGCAAACGTCGCGCTCGGGCTGAATCGGCAAAATTTAAAAGTTTGATGCTCGCCAGCGATACCGAACATGCAAATTTTCGAGCTAACGGTACACGATGGAATAGCTAGGGACTGACTGCGTGCCGTCATCGAATTTCGAATGAAAAAAAGGGGAAACGTGATTTTTTTTTTTTTCCCGAGAACTCACACATCATGTACGCGCGAGTAATTTCGTCGGATAGCTGAGTACGGGAAAAATATTTACGAAACTGATCGGATTTAAAAATGTTTATGAATCCCACAAGGTGGATGTATATAGGTATGGCTGATGTAAAGGTCGTATATGTATTTTTAAAAAAAGGAGTCACACGCGGCTTAGCACATTTGCTCAAGGTTTGTACGAATTAATGAAGTCATAAAAAAACACCCAGGTTGATTTATTGAAAAATATATTTTTTAACAACTCGTTGCTCTGGAACCAGTATTGTAATGATTTTTTTTTTGTTCTGTCTTACAAACGACTTCCGTCGCCACATCGTTATTACTACATGTTACACAAATTACATTGACAAGGATGCGAGAGTCGAAAGTGATTAAAAATCCAAAATCGTTCTGACGTTTGCGTTTGCTCGGTAGATATTTTAGTACTTTATTGGCATACAAGCGTCGAGATCTAATCGCAATGTTATGAAACTCATACTTCGCAAACAGTTGATTTGTATAGCGTGTGCCTTCAGAAATCCCCTCGACGCAAACATTAATATCCTCTCATTTGTTACGTTTTGTTAAATAACATGGTGGAAAAAAAAAAACAAAAAAAAAAAAACAAAAAAACTCAAGACCTCGGACGCACACGCAACCTACCGACTAGGTGATTAATTGCACATCGTTCAAATTGTTTCGTCAACAGAAGCGTATTATTTTTTCCACCACACGGTCAATCATTGAACACGTTTCGCTTTGCATTATTCTCTTATCTTGAAAAATTCGACAATGTTGAGCAATAAGCGTCAAAACGTATCGGAGCCCAGCACGTGCGCGCTACCGAGAACATACGCATATATTTTTACACTCCCTCGCGGAGCTTTCACACGCGAGTGTAAGGTCGGAAGTAAAAATAAAACCAGGCACCATATATATATATATATACAGCAGCCTCTATTCTGCATCCGTACATAATTATTTCTCTTGGATTGGAAAACCCAAGAGCCGAACAATCTATAATCATGTGCGCGTCCCATCGATGATTCACGCGCCTCTTCGAACAATAATGCAAAACGAGAGGAATAAAAGAGTTGGCGATAAAGTCGAATGTATTTTTAGCCAAGCCAGAAGAGGAAAAAAAAAAAAAAGAAAAAAAAAAAACGGGGAAAAAAAGAGATCATCGTTATGCACGCTCCAGCTGATTATAGCAGGAAAGAAAAACAAAAATACTAGTAGGTACTTGGTAAGTACACTCACAAAGTGGTAAGCCTGTTGTCGTTTGGCGCGGTCTTCATTTACGAGCGGATATCACTGTGTTCTAATGAATAATTACAAAAATTGTTGTTGTTGTTGTTTTTTTTTTTCACTTGAACAGACAATCGAAAAACTATTACTTGTTGGGTACAGGTGTCCAAGCACACATAACGAGAGTACTTGTATGTCACTTTGCAATCGCACTAAAACTACAAAGTCCGCGGTATCAGATGCAGCCTCACGGCCGCTCTGCGCTGCTCGACGCCGCAGCGGTTCCTTATCGCCCCCGGCGAGCAACCGCTTATCATCGCCGTCGCCAATGTAGTCATCGCTGAGCACATTTTACCAACGGTCTTTCACGCTGTTATACAACAATGTTCTGGTGTTCCAGTCTGGCGCAGAAAATCGCACATCCTGCCCCGAAGGCTGGCGCTTAGCTACTACCAACAACTCCGACATAGCCGCTGCCTTGAACGCCGCACGCTACCCATAATATACCATGCCGTTCTTACAAAAGTAGCGCCGCGCACGGATTCTTTCTTTCCTTCCTGCCTATACTCACCTCCCGTGCGATACTTTGGCATCTTTTTTTTTTCTTCTTCTTCTTCTTCTTCTTCTTCTTCTTCTCCTCATCGCACGATGTAGTTAGGCTTTTTTTTTTATTCTTCCGCTCTTAAATTATCTTTTTTTTTTTTTTTCTTCTTTTTCGCTCATAAGTATGCCCGTCGCGTATCTTCTGGCGAGCCTACAAGCCTCTGCTGAGTTGTAGTCGCTATAATATTTTCTTACTTTTTTTTAAAGAAATATGAACAATAGTGCTCAGTTTGTTAATAAAAAAAAAAAAATAAATAAAATAAATTAATTAATTAACAACGGATAACAATCGTGCTGATAGCAGTTTAGCGAGCGGGTGTACGCAATACCAACTTTGTAATCGAACATATCACATATCATAAGACCGAGCACTCACACGAGTGTCGCGTTATACATTTCATAGAAAAAAAGGCAGTGCACATGTGCAAAACCTTGTTTCTTTTTCTTTAACTGCATCAGTCCGCAAAATCAAATGACTTGATGATATTTTATATTTACATGTACAATATGCACAAAGTAGACACATATACTTTACGTATGTATATGTATGTTGTCATCGAGCAAGGCCAACCGCGAGAGTTTGTGCGTTCTCGTTCATCTGACGTTGATGCAATGCTCCTCCGTCATGAATCTAAAACGATTGTTATTGTTATTGCTTGTGCTGTGGTTTTTCACTTTGACAGAGTCTTTATGCAAAGCAGCTCTCTCTAGTAAGTTGTTCTTGTACTTACTCTTAAATGACTACTCTATGATTTTTCTGAGTCTAAGTTCCATAGACAAAAAAGCTCTCATGTTGGGATCTTGAATCTTGTCCATGATCAGCTTTTGAATATCACCAGGGCTGTCTTTCAAAAATTCACTCAATTTTTCTGCATACTCGATCCATACGCAATTGGCACAGCCAGACATACAACAATTTGTAGGTTCGACGATGTCCTCAAGGCTGGTAGGTGATTCTGGGGTGTACATTGGGCGCTCTGTTTTCTTTTTATCTCGAGGTATTGAGCTTTTATCCCTACTTTCTTGATCTGGGGACATTCTTGACATTAATCTGTTCTTGTAGTGAAATTGTGCTGAAGTTCTTAAAAGAAGAGGTCTCAGATGCTGCAGTTTAGTCATCTTATTATTATTCAGTATCTAAAAAACATATGAATTATCACTTTGACTTTAAATATACTGTAGATGTTTTATTTATGAATATGTTCTGGTCAGGCGATATATTTTTATTTATGTGTTTCGTACGTACATGTTTTTTATTTGCAAATTCGTTGGGGTATGTCGAGTAAGATTGTTTTGATTGATTAAACACTTTACTAGTGATTTCCTCTGCTGAGTGATGTTTCCTGGAAAGGTGTAAATATCAGTAAACAAACAAATCATTTATACATATTATAACTGAACAGTATACCGTTCCAAATTGGAATGATTAATTTAAATAAATTTTCTTTCATTAAAACCAAAAACACATGATGCATTTCTACTTGATGCAATGAAGAACTTTGTTTCAATTTTTCACCCACCTTGTCACTTTAAACTCCACAAGGCCTCTCTAACTGAACTGAAAAAAAAACAAGTCAAAAATAACTGCAACTATAGGTATCACAGATCAATTTTTATAATTAGACACTACATGTACCTTTGGTTAATGATGTAGGAATTTACCGATAAAATCGATACCGGACGTCGGTAACTCTCGCAGTTACCCGATTGGAAATTTTAAACATTCCCGCCTCCCGCGCGATTAGTACACTGAACGACGCACTGGTGGGGAGACTTTGTATATATAGATAACATCCGTGGTAGTAATTAGACCGACCGACCGACTTAAAAACGCACTTGCCACTCACTCATCCAGCGATGCACACATTTTTATAATCTAATAGTCTGAGGTCTTAACTTGATTTTTTTTCATAATTTGATCCAAAAAATACGCATAATTAATAACGAATCGAACAACCATCCTCGCTTTTAAGCTGGATCAGCTGATGCTCTTTTCTCACCGATACAGGCTTCCTTTTTATCACACCAGAGGGCTCATGTACAGCTGTCCAGGTCGCATCAGTCGCATGCTTGCACGCGTCCTCCCCCGTTAGCCCCGAGAGTCCCGACGTGTTATACATATATTTATAAAGCTGCATTGTGTCCCTTAGAAGTTTTTAAATTCGTGACAACAAAGGATTTTAACGAGTGTACTCTATTTTAAACAGCCCATGACTTTGTGTGCGTACAATTTGACTATTGTATTTGTTTATTGATTTTGGCCCATGGATTCACTTAACACCCTCGTGGAAGAGGTTAGAATTTCATTGTTGAGTGTAGAGTGCGTGAGTGTAAACACACGTCTCGAACGCCACAAGATCTGCACTTGCAGTATCCGCACAGCAGAAGAGGAAAACAACAACAACACGTAAAATCTTTTATTTGACTATAATCAGTAAACATGAAAGTGAAGAAGTGAACTCGAAGGAGTTGCGAGTGCCGCCACCCCCATGACCGAGCCAGCCTACAGCCAGGCGCTTGGCCCTAGTGATAAGCACCATGGAAAACCTGGAGGAGAGCAAGCTCGCAGGCGGCGATCAGTCGCAAAAAAAAGACTGCACAGCTGACCTGCTGCCAAAAATGTTGTTCCAGGGCGATGCTGCTGTGGTGGCTGCAGCCGCAGCTGCCGCAGCAGTGAAGTTCACATCAAATTATCTTCCTCCCATAGGTGTTTTTTGGGACATAGAAAATTGCCAGGTGAGTTGTTGTTTTTACAAGTAGCCAACCAAAGAATTCGCCATTCAGATGGTTGCGGTTGGAGTACTTGTCTTTACCAATCATAATATCAATTACCAAATTTGCATTTTATACTTGAAAATTTACTTTTACTTTCAGGTTCCAAAAGGCCGCTCTGCCATGGCTGTAACTAGAGTGATAAGGGATAAATTCTTTAATGGTTATAAAGAGGCAGAGTTCATTGTTGTGTGCGATGTGCAGAAAGAGAACAAACTGATAATTGACGAGCTGAATGACGCTCAAGTGAATCTGATTCACGTGTCAGCCACTTGTAAGAATGCAGCTGACGAAAAACTCAGACAGTCGATTAGACGTTTTGCCGATACCCATGGCAGCCCCGCCGCTATTATATTGATATCGGGAGATATCAATTTTGCGGCCGACTTGAGTGACTTGCGTCATCGCAAAAAAATACATGTTATTTTGTTACATAAGGAAAATACATCGGAGGCTCTCATACTATGTGCAGATGATCACTATGATTTTACGCAGCTGTTCCAATCTCTACCTTCTAGGACACCTATGAAGGTAATTGCAGTCTAAAGTCCATTTATATTGTGCAACGATTTCGCACTATGCTGATTTTAGAATACATCGGATCCACTGCCAAAGATCGTCGAAATGCATCGAATTGTGATTTAATGAAGACTTGCTTCTTTATTTCAGATGGGAGAATCATACGACTTGTTGGTCAGCAACCTGCCCGAGGATAAGGAGGCTATGGGGATAAAGCGCCGGCTCAAGCAATTGTCATATAATTGTGGTGGACGAGTCGTCCAAATTCGCCAAAGCTCAGCTGTTGTGCGATTCAGCAATAAAGAGACGGCAGACAGGTAAGTCAGCCTTCTGCAATAATTGTGAAAATTTTAATTCATCCAAGTTATCCAAGAGGGCATGAAATTAACCGCGAAACGCGCATAGAGGGTGAAAAGAGAGGGGAAAAACGGAATAGCGCGCCAACTCGTATTTCGCCAGTCGGCGATGAGTGCCGCGCGAGATCGCATACTCAAGCTACTTTACAGCTGTTTCGATTTTTAATTTTGTACCTAAATACGAAAATTTAGTAGCTCGTTAGTTTTTTGTTTTTTCTCATACATGATGGTCACCGACGTTGTCTGAAAGTTTTCAAATGTGAACTTTGTTTTGTTTTTAAATTGTGCGTATGCGACGCGCCTATACTTCAACAACTTACACCTGTTTACGAATATAAAGTTGAATTAATTTTATACCAAAAATTGAATTCGTTTGGGATTTTTAAAACGACCGTTAATTAATTGTACACATACGTAGTTCTCTACTTTTAACTCTCTGTTTGGTGTCAATGACACCTGTGCGAATCGCAGGGCGCAAAAGCGTATGCACGGCGAATACGTTTTCGATTCGAAAATCAGCGTGAGATACCTCAAGGAAAAGGAGCGGGACTTGTGCACCGATTCTCGTGATCAAGGTAAGCCATTTGTTTTTCAATTGCCTTGAATCTGTGCGTGCTATGTATGATTATTATTATTATTTTATACTCACAAATTGAGAAGGTAATACGTTTCGCACAAGCATCTTGACCTTGCTTTTGTTTACATTCTGACTCTTTGAGTGTGTGTTGATATTCTAACGTACTTATTCGATCTCAATAGATAGGTGTGGTGATGGTTTTATTTGTTCACTAAATTCTCTAATTAAAGAGCCCATGAAATAATTTTTAATTAATTTGGAAAACGCATGCTATTGCATTAACATGTCTTTTTTGTTAACCATTTTTACAAGTACGAAATTGTCTGTTTGCAGGTAGCAACGGTAACGTGCGCGAAGGCACGACGAGCGAGTCAGAAGTCGTTGGTGAAAACACTAACGAAATGTACGGGGTGGCCAACGCGATATCAGGCACGAGGAGCTTGCCTGGTACTCCGCACTACCCGACCTCCTCACCAATCGTCGGCAATTATTCCAGCTGGAATGGAATGTATTACACCCCCCAAGGGTCAGTAATTTTCCACACTCATTTTCTCGCCCCTCCCCCTTTGGTCTGTGCTCGCGTCTGTTTACGTTTATGAAGCATTGTTGTTTTCTCATTTCCCGCGTTCATGATGATACACCGAGATTGAGCTCTTGAGTCGTTGCGAGTTGATTTGTTTTCACGAGTCCTTGCCTCGATTCGGGCTATGAATCATAGAAGCTTTGATCTTATCTGAAACGAATTTTAATCACCAAATCCGCGAAAATTAAATTTCCGTTGCAACAAAATTGATTTTTATACTTTTATATTTCAGTGGGGTGTTCCCGCCACCTCCGGCTTTCGTGATGGGATACCTCCCGAACGACCCGGCCAGATCGTATGCTGAGCGCGTCAGAAGCCAGTCGCCTCAAATGTGGCCAATGTCGAATCCACAACAGCAACAGCAGTTGTATCGCTATTGGGATGATCGCTCCAAGGTAAAGTTCAACAGAGATTAGAGTGAAAACAGATTACTATTTTTATTTACGTTTGAAAGAAACAATCATCTACCTGTATGATCAAACATTATTATATTTCTTTAGGCTCGTGAGTTTTCTACTCCTGAAACATCCAACTTCCGAACAGTTAAGGGCCCTCTACCTGCCAGAAATGTACAATATCCTCAGCAATCCGATTGGAATCCACCTAGACCACCATGGTCTGCCAATACCTCAAACAACTCGAGTAAGTTTCAAAATATTTTTCGTATATGTCTCATTATTCGTATGAGTTGATGTTTTTTTTTTTTTTAGTATTAAATTTTTCAACTCATAAATTGCGAACTCCATCTCCAATGTTTGCTCCAGCTAGTCAGGATGGTAATCATTGGAATGGCCAGGTATTCATTAAAACATCGTATTAATTTATTTCGTGTCTTTTGGTGTGAAATTTCAACTTTTTTTTAATGTATTTTTTTTTTTTTTTTTTAGCAGGGGCACTCTGGTGGTAACAGAAAAAGAGATAGAACTCCATCACCTTATGAAGCCATGTCTACTTTACCTGGCTCAGTAAAGAGATCTGATCATGTCTCTCCTTTCAGACAGAGCAATTCTGAAAGTGAAGAAGTTGAGGTATGTGCTTCTCCAACAATACTCACTACAGAAAATGTAGTCCTTTTTTGACAACCGTCGGCAGTTGGGAAAATAAATTTAAATTAAAAATTTTTTCAGAACTTTTTCAGTCCCATCAGTAGTCGCAATAGTAATGGAGTTGTCAATGGTAATTGTACTCCAATCGAGCTTCAAGTTACCAACTTGGATCAAAACATTGACCCTAAAGATATGAGACGCTATCTCTCCTCTTTATTCATGGAGCATGTCATGGTTAGTATGATGAAAAAATTAAAAAAATTAAACGTGAAATAATATCAAGCTATAACTTGTTCTCAACTTTTTCAGGTACTTCAGATCTCCATAACCGTACACTCGGATGGTAATTTCGCTGCAACCGTCAAGGTGCCCTCGCTGTCTGAGGCACAATACGCGATATCTCAGTTGCATCGTCGCAAAGTTGGTCACAAGCGTATCCTAATATCATATGTGCACACGAGTGGACCAAATCCACAAATTATTCGTGCCCAGATAGTTATGCTGTTGCAAGAGGTACCGGAACACAAGCTGCCGCTTTTTAAATTCCGCGAGATGTTTGAGAGTAGATTCATGGTATCGATTGGCATGTCAGAATTGTACAAGATGAAGGATGTATGCGTTATTACGGATGATCCGAGCGGAAGAATGGTATCATTAAATCCCGATCATCGAAACACACCCTCGCCCAATTTGAATACAACTTTGGTGAGTTTTAAGTCATAATTTTAATCTAGGAGTCCAAAATCAACCCTTTTTTTTACGCGACCGTTTAATGTGATGAAACAAGGCCGAGTCTGAATCGTCAATTTTTCTGGTTGAGCCTTAGTTCCCTAATCAATTGATGATCTTGATTATAGTACCCGAAAGCGATTACTTCTGAACTATGTTTGAGTAGAAATGGTTAAAATTTTAAGATTTTCTAGTGCTTAAGTGAACCGTATCATTACAGGATGGGCAATCTTTGGAACTACCTTATTGCACGATTCATGCTCAGAAACCTTGGGTAAATAAAGGCTGGGCAGAACAAGAGATGGCCTCGTTACCTAATGTAAAAATATCATTGAAGTTACTCTCCGAAAGAGTTCACCAATTGTTATCAACTCACTCTGAAATTTTGCCTCTGATGAGGTAATTTTTTAATGATTTCACTTTAATCATGCTTTACCAGTTTATTTTTATGAAATATCCGTTGTTATTGTAGCTTCCCATGTTGTTACAACGCTGAGTTTAACGAGCCCCTTGAGATTGATGAAAATGGTGTTCCTCTTGAACAATTGATTTCCTGTTTACCAACTGTTGAGATAAAGCAAGGATTGGGTTGTGGAAAAAAGCATATTGTTTGGGCTACTAATAAGGAGCAGGACGACAACCCAGACGGTAATCATAATTTTTAATACGATAGTTAAATTTTTTTCATTGTCGTTACAATTATGGTTGTATTTCCCAGAAAATAAACGAAGCAGTTCGCCTTTGGCAAACCAGTTAGCTTTCTTCAGTCGCGAGTTGGTCGATTTGCTCAAAACTGCTCCACACTGTCAGCTGTCATTTAATCGGCTCATTCCAGCCTACCATCATCACTTTGGTAGGCAATGTAGGGTTGCAGATTATGGATTCACTAAGTTGATTGATTTATTAGAGGCCTTATCTAACACAGTCCTTGTAAGTTACCAATTTGTGAGATTAGTAAAATATGCATTTATGCATCGTGATAAGTTTTATTATTTAAATTTGTGATATTCAGGTAATGGGTGAGGGTAACAAGCGAATCGTAACTTTATCTCATCGAGCTCAAGTGCGTCGTTTTACGTCCGATCTTCTTCGTGTCTTGAAAGCTCAAGCCAGTAAACAAGTGACACTTACGGAATTCCCTGGTGTATATGCTCGTGTAATAGGCAAGTATTATTAATTGTTACATTTTTATCATCGCGTGCAAACGTTCATTTAAATTTGGTTCATTTTTAGGTAAACCATGGGATATCGCCGATTATGGTGTATGCAATATAGACGATATCCTTGGCGAGGTATCTGAGAACATTGTTGTAGTTACCGGCAGTAAGGATGGTAAAGATCGCGTGATTTCCATTCCCAAGAGAGAACAGACTGGTGATGAAATTGAAAGAACCAAACAATTTGCAGCAGAGGTGCACAAATATTTAGCATAAAATACCTAATTATAAAATAATCGTAGTGTAACAAACTCTAATACCCTTTTTTATTATGCAGGTGGTTGAATTATTAAAACACGCACCTCAACAGCGAATGCTGTTCAATAAATTTGTGCCTTCCTATCACCACCACTTTGGCCATCAATGTCGCGTCTCGGACTACGGTTTCACGAAACTTATCGAATTGTTCGAGGCTATCCCGGAAATCATTAAAATTGAGGAAGGCAATGGAGAGGATCGAAAAATTTTCCTCACCGAAAAAGAAGGGATACACGTACTTGGTGAACAGATGAGCAAGCTGATCTCTCGTTACGCTGACTCGAACGGTCAGCTTATGATTTCGAGTATTGCTAAAGTTTTCCTTGAGGATTTCGGGTATGCTTTACACCCCGAGCTGTTCAATTGCAGTTCTATACTGCATTTGATGGAGAAGCTACATGGCTATGTAAAAGTACGTGTTATCAAAAACTATTTACAATATTCAATTTACAAACGTATAATTTCTAAATGTAAACTGTGCTGTTTGACTTGCAGATTGTGAATACAAAAAATGGCGTCGCTGTCGTATCGATAGACAAGAACCATATTCAACAGCTAGGACTCGAGTGTCGTAGAGTACTAATGGATGCGGCCGATAATCGCATGCCATTTGGCGAATTCGAGCAATGCTACGAGAAATTTTTTAACAAAAAGTGTATGATAGAAAAATACTCTCACAGCCTGGAGTCTTTTGTAAAAGTAAATATCTTTATGCTAATTTTCCATTGCATATAATATGGATGCGTATCTACATATATATGTCATTTTTACAGATTTCTAACGAAAACAACGATCGCTTTATCGAATTAACGCCTATCCAACGTTTTGCCTGCGACGTGCAGCGTGTACTTATAGCCCATAATGGAAAAATTAATATGTCGCAGTTCGAGGCAGCATACCTCAAAGTTATCGGAGCTGCTTGCAGAAGTGCTCAGTACGGCTACTCAACGCTCTATGCAGCTCTTCGTGCTATACCGTGCACGGTCATCGTTAAAGATATTCGTCACAGAAAAAAAGTTATTCATCTAAACAGGAAACTTAGTGGTGAGTTAAAAATTTAATTGCATAGGTGATATTTACCTAGTTGGAAAAATTTATTTTTGAAAAAAAAAAAAATGTTTTTTCAAGCCATTGGGTTACTACCGAAAACATACGCCTCAACTTATCAGGATACAGACTCTAGCAATGATTCCATTGAAAATGGTTACTACTCGAATTCAGTAGAATTAACCAATTCAGTACCGGTAGTAACCAATTCTAATGTACCGGTTTTGAACGAAAATTCCAAGTGGAACGCCATCTCACAACAATCGGCTTGGAGTAAAGACCAAAATACGTGGGAGTCAAAATTAAGTCACTGGACTATTCCTAATAACAAAAACAAGACAGACGAGCCACGAGAGTGGTTTGGCCTGGAAAGTCGAAGTAACAATTTCTTCGAGAATCTCGAGAAAGTAGGCAGTACTTTCCCTCCTCCTCCACCAAAGCCAGATTCTCCAGAGGACTCGCATAACAAGATGAGTTGCTGGCAGTCGTCTTCGATATGGTCTAGTCCTCCAAAATTCGATGTAGGTTCCCAATACCTTGCATTTTTTTTTTCACTGCAATACATTTGTTTTTTTTTTTATAGATGCCTCCATTGACTTTGTCACCATTGAAACAAATGTCAGGTATCGAAGCATCGGACTTGATTTCACCGACAAAAAGTCTCCTGCCAGCGACTGCAAATCCGTTCAATCCTCGTGTCTCTCCCTTCTTCAGTAGCAAGCACAACGTTGTGGTTGCTCCACATCCGTCAGAACTGCCACTGCCATCGCTGTCTTTCACACCGAAAAAAACGGCCAGTCCCCAAGAACAAGATAGCGCTATCGTTACGTCAGAAAATAGTGCTAGCTTCTCCAGCTCACCTATCACATCTAGGGATAACTCGAATAAGGAGAACTCTAGCATTGAACAAAACAACAGTATTGATACTACACCTACCAAACGCTGTAAGTATAAATATGTTTGAATCTGAGCTCGATTGATTTATGGGATCGTAAGAGAAAAACTTGAATATTCGGGATTTTTAAAATGTTTTTAGCGTTCCATGGTAAGTGCCGTCTGGCTGCACAGTTCAACCAACTGCCCTTTGATTCATAAGGTTACCGAACTACTTGCGAGTTTCACGCAATCCTTACTTTTGCGTGCGTCAGACCGATTTACGATACGATAACGCGCCCAAGCGTAAGTGCGCATGTTATTAATTTGAGTTATTAAGTACTCGCGGTGAACAGACGATTCATTACTTGCATAAAAGATATTTTACCTCTGTATTACCCACGAAGTCATGCATCACAAAAACGATTATTCTTATTACTATAGTAGTAACCGTCGATGTGTATATTGTTGTAAAGTCGTTACACGAGCGATTACTTTAGTTTATTATGTCGATCTAGTGAAGCTGTAGTATTTCTGGATCGCGTATAGCATTTCCTCGTCTGTGATATAAATATTTTTGTACAAAACAATTCGTAAGAACTTGGAATGAGCAGTTTTAAAATAAGCACATCCTTCATGTTTTATAAACTTTTTTTTTTTTTTTTTTTTTTTTTAAATCCATTTTAGTAATAGATTGATATTGCTCGTAACACATTTTTATCACGAAAAATAAGGTATTTTCTTTTTAAGAAAATATTCAAATTGTCAATATTTCTTTTTAATTTTATTTACAAAGCCCCAAGCGAAATATCAATCAAAATGAAAAATTGTGCTGTTTTAAAATTGGTGGATTATCGCGGAGAAATCTCTCATTAGGTTCATTTTACTGTATATTGTAAAACATCTATTCGTGGAATGATTGCAAACAATTGAATGGTTATGTAACAGTAATATAAGAAACCTTTAGCCCTTCGAACCAGAAAACTTTTCCTTATTACATGAAATTAATAAGTAGTTTGGTCGTGAAAAGCAATGAAACCTAATATAGATTTTAAAAAGGATTCAATAAAAGAAAGTATTTTATTTTTAAGAAGTCATAATAATGCGAGACACGGAAAAAAGAAGCAAAAAAATTAAAAATTGTTTGATGTGAATGTGTTTGTGTATGTACGTTAGATTAGTAAGATTTCGTAGTTGTCCATATATTTTAAGTTAACATGCAACTTCATAATTGAATTCCAAAAATTAAATGTCATGCCTCAAATGCAGCTCTAACATTTTGCTTATAGTTTTGTGATTTGAATTGATCTCCTTAGATCCCCGTAACATATTCAAGTTATATTTTTCTTTTACATGCTTTTTACTGTAAATCAAGTTATGGAAATTCCTTTAATCTATAAAATTTGAAGAAAAAAATAAAACAATATCATGTTGTGAACCGAGTTCATATCAAATTTGCATCATAAAAGTGTTACGAAATAAACTATTCATGCTAGTATTCGAGAATATTCAGACTAAAAATAAAAAAGAAATTAAATTAAATTAAGTCTTAATTACACGTCACATAATGTTTTTACCGCTCAATTTTTATTTCGCAATATTTTTCTTGGTTATAATTTATTAACTGTAGAGCATGTTCATTAGTTAGTATTTTGTATACCTCGAATCCTATGATTTCTGGTACAAAATTTTTATTTACACTATGATATGGATTTTAAGTAAAATTATTTTATCTCGTAAATTATTCTCGATTACTAGAAAAGTTTGTTTTTATAATCTTATGCAATCTTTACAAATATTAAACCACTCTTGACTTAATTAAACACGTTATTATTTTGTCAAAAGTTAAAGCCAAGAAAATCATCATTTCTACTTCTGCTTATTTATTTATTATACGATGATTTATTAAATGTTTTGTATTTGTTGGGCATCTTTTTAATTATTATAAGTTTATAATGATTTAATTAGTTTGTAAGTTGCGATCTCGTAATATATTTTATTCAAACTCGTAATTGCCACTTGTGGCTGAGTCTCGAATTTTATCGTTTCAATCAAATAATAAAGAGATAAAAGTTCTTCACTGTAATATACGGGCGGCTACTTGCATATAACAAATTTTGTTAGAATATCTTTTATTTTTTGATAATTGTAGTCAATGAACAAAGTATATTAAAAAATATTTGATGGAAATCACAAAGAGCCGAACAAAAAAGAGAAAATATGTGGATCACTAATTAAAATACAAACTGAATGCGATAAATTAGATATTTTTATATTTATACGTTGTATCGTACAATAGGAAAAAAAAAAAAAAAAAGATGAAACAAAATCAAATAAAGAGATAAATTTCGTTCGGAAAGTAAACAATGGTAATTTTTTTATTTATTATTACTTACTAAAGCCCAGCAGTGATATTACGAGTAATATTGGTAATAATGTTAATTTATTAAAGAGAAAACTGTACATGAACTAATCCCAACAGGTAACTTCTTTGATTAATCCCAGTATCCATCATCCTCGTACAATGGGAAGCAAGGTCTGGGTCTGTATTTTTTGAACACTTCTTTGCCATCTTCTGTTTTATAAGTCTGAAGGTAATTTGGTTCGTCAAAGTTACCAACAAGATGTTTGTTCTCCTTTGGCAGAGGGAATTTTTCAATGAACTCTTCATTCATGCCCGAGCCGATAGGGCCGTGTCTGCGTTCCCACACCATGCGATGCTTCTGCTTCATGAAGGCCGCAGTTACCTTGGGTGTGGGTCCAAGATCACCATCTGCAAGAACCATCATCAAACAACCTTGGTTTACATTGGAATATAATGAATTTTAACAACAGCAATAGAGAAAAACGTTGACACTATTACGTACACTTTCCAAACCAGTTAGCCTCAGCCTGCTTGTAGTACTCGTAGATGGCTTCACACTTGGGACCCTCTCTTTGATCATTATCTTCATTGACACAGTGCTCGTGTCGCTGTCTCAGGATACTGAGTATCTCGTTGTCAACCATCCTGCAAAAGCCAAAGTACTGTAGACAAATGAAGCTCATGTCATTAGATGAACATCGTTTGGTCAGCTTACTGGTCCCTATCGAACTGTTGCTGAGCCTCCCACTCACACATAGGATCATCGGTGCCGCACTCATCGATGGTAGGCACCCGGCGAAACTTTTGGTGGTAGTAAGGATAGTGTTGTTGATTTGGCTCGACGATTTTCTCTGCAACGTACAATGAGTATTTCAACGAATAACGAACATATATATCAACCACGTAAAGCGCTAGCTCCTATGTAACTTAACCTAACGTCAGTTGCTCTTCATCTCTCTTTCGAAGAAAGTAAAAAAAAAAAGAAGAGTTCATTGCTGGGCCGACGATTAGATAATAAGTGCACGTCGGTATAAGCTTACCTCGGAAAAAAGTCACCGGTCCGTCGATCATTTCGTAAACGGACATGATAAAGCGCATCAAAGGATTCCTTGGGTTATTCTCCATTGCAGTTGCGGCCCTCGGCTGGTTGTAGATTAAACAATAATAAACAATATATCATGGACTCGCGCGCTGCATGGGTATATGATATTCCTCGGTTGTTTACTTAGATTTTTGTCGCTCGAAAGGATCGGAGCGCAAGGTGCGATATTAGGACCCTTGCTCCGATTCCTCCCTCTTGACTGCAATTATTGCAGCAGACCACACTGTCTGTCGTCTGTATTTTCTTTTTTGGATGTATCGGGTGTATATCTATATAGTATCTACATACTCCGCAATCGCCGCCAGACCTGCAGACAGTTACGACGTCACAATGTTGCGTGATGGGGGGCGCTACTGTCGATTTACTGGTGATGTGTTCCGCAATCTCACCAGTCGAAAAGCAGACAACGTCGGTCTCCTTGCTCTTTTTACTTTTTCGTGACTTTTTCTGATCGTATACGATAATATATAGGTATATATAAGTTGATTATAATCAAAACAAAGCAGACGACCGAACGTCAGAAAATTTCACGAAAAAGTGTAGACCGACGTCGTCTGCTTTTTTACTGGCCAGATAGCGGAACACGTACCAGTAAATCGACAGTAGCGCTATAACGTTGTTATTGGGTTATGTCTTCCGTATTGTATTGTATGTAACGTACTGGCTGGCGACGATTGCGGAATTCATAAACGGAATAGTATATAACACAGGAACGTTGGAATAGCATAACCCAATAAAGTAGGAACGTTGGAATGGTATTACCCAGTAACCCTATAACACAGGAACGATGGAATGGTGTAACAGGAACGTCGGAATGGTACAACCCAGCAGCCCCATAACATAGGAACGTTGGAATGGAATAACCCTATAACACAGGAAATATGGAATGGTACAATAGGAACGTTGGAATCGTATACCACTGAAACAACGGAATGGTATAACACAGTGTATTTCACATTTCACAATCGCTGCTAGCCAGTTACACATGTACATATGCGTACATACGTACGATATACATATATATATTCCATAACTATCAGTTGGTCAAAATGGACTACTGTATTACCATGCAGTTTTTATCTCATCAATATTTCGGTTCGTTAGAAAATTAATTAATTTATTATTAGTACATATAGTACCTATGATATATGATTGTACTTAAGTTTAACCAACGAATACAATTGTGTTTAATACTATGTATGTTTTTGGTAAGTTTGACTTAAAATACCGCAAGGATCTTGAAAAAGAATAAAGGAAAAAGAAAACAACAAGAAAAAAAATACAATAATGAAAAATAAAAAATAGTTATATAAAACAAAACGAAAAAACATGTCAATTTTTCTCGAGTATTACTGAAATGATGCGATTTCTCCGCAAAAACGTACGTCTGTACGGGACGTCGAGGGATAATTAAATCTAAGACTTGGGTGCGAAAAAAACTAAACAACAGTATTTGGTGTACACTCAAATTTGCACAATCAAATGGAAATTGCACATTTCTCTTTATTTCGCGCCAATTATGAAAGGTACACCGTATGCACGTATACATACATGCCACGAGAAAAATTTTTGTTTGATGCACATATCACACACACTTTGACATCATCTGTTGAATTTGAAATATATATATTTATAATTCCTATTTACCTCGTAGCTAATATCCTTTTCAAATTCTTTTTTTCTCCTTCATAACACTACCTAAAGACATATACGTCATTTTTCTTCAAAGTCCGAGGCTCACACTTTACTTTTAAATTTTGCCATTTCCTCACATCCTCTTTTTTTAATCACATTATTATACATAATAGTTATAGACTTTTATATTTTCATGAAATATAATTACTTTTCTCTCTTTTGACGGATTGCGCTGTTTTTCTGTTATAATTTCTCGACTTTCAACATTTAATTAAAATCTTTCTTTTTATTGTTTTTANATACGTATATGTTATATGCTGATAGAAAAGTGATTGTTGCTTCGTCATCTCACGGCTTACACCATGGGCGGAGGGTATTTATATATATTTACGACAATCAAGCAAAGGTGGGGGAATATAATCGGTTCAGTGCAGTACGTGCCACTTGGAGATGGTCTGTCTGGGCGAGTTGGCCATGACCAGCCAGTGTTCACGACTCGGGTTCGGGGCGTTGTCGTAGTTGGAGGTCGTGGCTATACCGGGGCCTATTATGCACGTGCCTATGATCGCGTCGTTACCCGCAGCCTCGCTGCTCGAGTCCACCACGCATATCTGGAAATCCAGCGATTTGTTCTTCTCAATGCAATACACAAGTACACAAGACAACAAAATATAATAAAGAAAAATTGAAGATCAGTCAAGTTCCACCTGTTGGACGTACGATTAATTATTTGTCACTGTTTTACTTACCTATTCATTCATGTACGAGTGTAAGTAGTAAGATGATGATGTAGCAAAGTGACTGACACACACACACACACATTGCACCTAAAAAAAAAAGAGAAAAGAAATAGTGGACGCACCTCGATGGCGGATGAGCCGAGGGCCGAGGTGGGCACGTTGAACGACATGGCCTCGTCCCAGGCGGGTGACCTCGTGGCCTTGCACACGGCCGTTTTTTTCTTCTTGACGCGCCTGTCGTTGCTCAACTGTTTTTCTTATAAATACGGTATTTTTTATTTAGAGGCTGACTAACTTTGGTTTATTAAAATCAAATATTGAGCTCGAAAATTTTTGTCTCTTTACTTTTATAGCCGGAGCTTACAATTTTCGAGACAACTCATAAATTTTGGCTTACAATCACCTTGAACCCTTTTTTAAAAATATTTATATTTTCAAGGCATATGAGTTTATTCACGAAATCACTCTTGCTTACTGTGCTCTATTTATTTTTCAACTCTTTTTTTTTTTTTGTATATTGTTTCTGTTCTGTGATGATTTTTCTTTTTTAACGCACAATATATTGTACCATTTTAACAAAAGTATATGTACACAAAAGTATATTCCTTGTCTTTGTCTTTAGGTATAGAGAAATATATATATATTAATTTATAATATTTGATTCATTTTTTAATTAATCACTTATGCTATACAATATACATATATACGCATGTGTATCGTTTAAAATGCAGAACAATATAGAAATAGTATGAGGTAAAAGGTTGTCTTCTTTTTTTTTATATATGTATAATAT